>JAABOM020083215.1:0-31217 GCA_011800125.2 Solanum clarkiae | reverse complement strand
TGTTGATGAAAGATAAGACATAGGATGAGACTCTAAGGGGCATGAATCAGAGATTTTGAGTATTAATTAGAAAAGAGAGTCTCACTGTGGCTATCAAACAATTGGAACAACAATTTGGCCAAGTGTCGACTCAACTTAATCAGAATCAGATGGGTACACTGCCTAGCAACACAGTTCAAGTTCCTAAAAATAATGGGTAGTGTATGGCGGTTACTACTCAGGGTGGAAAGAGCACCATTGATCCTTCCATGTCGGTTGATGAGGAAGATGTTCGAGAGGAGAAAGTTGCAGCCAAGGATGCATATGAAGGAGATTATGGTGGCAAAGATAGGGGTGAGTGAAGCTGCTGATGCACCACAAAAGTTGAAGCCCATTCCTAGGCTTCCTCTTCCCATCCCTCAAAGAATCAAAAAAAGGAGGAGGAAGGCAAATTCAAGCACTTTCTCACCATGCTGAAGCAACTCTCCATCAACATCCCTCTCATTAAGGCATTGGAGAAGATGCTAGGGTATGCTAAGTACATGAAAGGCTTGTTGACTAAAAAGTGCATTGTAAGTCAGGAGCTCTTCCAAAAGCTTCAACATTGCAGTGTTATTGCTCTAAGGTCCTTAATTCAAAAAAGTGAAGATCCTTATGCTTTCACCATACCATGCACCATTAGAGATGTAGAGTTCACAAGGACATTATGTGATCTAGGTGCCATCATTAATATGATGTCTCTTACGGTCTACAAAAAGCTTGGATTGGGAGCCCCTACTCCAACGAGTAGGCGACTGTTGATGGCGGATCATATAGTGAAGAAGCCTCTAGGGATACTATAAAATGTGCTGGTAAAAGTTAAAAAGTTCATATTCCCTTCAGGCTTTGTGATCCCAGATTGCAAACATGACTTCGATGTCATAATCATCTTGGAAAGACCATTATCATCTACTGGGTGAGCACTAGGGGACATGAATGTTGGTCAACTCAAGTTTAGATTGAATGATGAGGACTCTATCTTCAACATTTGTCAGTCCATGAATCATCCATATGATCTGAAGAGTGAAGGCTGGGCAATTGGTGAAGTCTGAGTAACCAAGTTGTCAAAGTCATGCTGTGATAATAAATCAAGCGCTACTTGGGAGGCAACCCAAGGTGGAGATAGGCGTTTAGGTGCCCAGGTATGCTTTTTGACCCCTTATGTTTTATTTGTCTTTGATTTTGTATATTGGGGACAATGCACATCTTTGTTGATGAAGTGTGGGTAGTTATGGGCCTTAGTGAAGTCTGAATAACTTAGATCCATAACTACCCCAATTTTTTATCCTAGGTTTTTCTTGCATGTGTTTGTTTTCCCCGTGGATGTTTACTTTCTTTTGAATAGGCATGTTTAGGATGTTTAGATAGTATTTGTAGCATATGGTACCAATACTTGTGGCATATAGCATGTTTTTATGTTTTATTTTGAAAAATGATACCCACAAAAAATTTTGATTAGTAGTTAGATAGCAACCATGCATACTTAGGTTTTTGACAATATTTGTTCTGATAAGTGAGGATAAATTGAGATAAAAAGCATAATTTGAGAGTCTTTTGTTGATATGTAGTGTCATACGAGTGTGAGCTTAATTTGCTAGATTCATGTATTTTGAGCTAATTCAGAATTTTCCCTATTACTCTAAGTTGGAGTGTAGATTAATAGTCTGCTTAGCCTAAAATTACCAACTAAAACTATAATATAATCCCTTGTTCCTATTGTTTGAGTCTAATATGTACCTATTCTTTGAAAACACCTGATTAACCTAGCCTTGTTAGATACAAAATCCTGAAATTGGCCCTGGGCCTTCCTTGAACATTGTGCATCTTGACTGAGGCGAAAACCCTAAGTTGAGGGTAGCTAAAAAAAGTGGCCCTAGTTATGAGGACAGATATTGTGCACCTTAATACAAGCCAAAAGCCTAAGTTGATGGTGGTTGGTGTAAGGGTGAAACACAAAAATAAAGGGGTGAGTTAGTGATACGGAGAAAAAAAGGGAAAATCATATGTTGGGTGCAAGAAAAATAAGTGATGCCTTAGTGTAAGATAGAAAGAAAAATGAAATGTAAAAATAAGGCAAAAAGCTGAAAATGAAAAGAAGGCACCCAGAAAAGCTTGAAATAGGAAAAAGGAGAATAAGGTGAAAATAATAGAGTTGGTAGGGCAAAAGTGTAGAAAAACGCAGTGTCAAGGAGGGTCATTAGTCATGATTTTCCCATTATATCATGCCAAAGCCCCTTGAGCCTACGTTACAAGCCTAGGAAGTCCTAAAGTTATCCTAATCTAGTTAGTTGAAGTTCTGGGATATGCGTTGTCACGACCCAAGCCTAGGGATGATACGTGACATGACGCATGGGGAACCCGAAGGGACCCCAAGCAAGTCTCTTAGCACATCACTACACATCTTTGGTCGCAGAAGCAATAAAATACAATAAGAGATGGTAAATAGGGGTAAACGGGACTAAGGGACAACTTGCATATCATAAACATCAAGGGTCAAGAGAGTCAAAGCTCATAATATTACATATAACATATCTAACAATACCTCTAACCATAGAACTTAGCGGGGGCCAAGACAACCAACCGGGCTCACCCTCATAGTCAATACAACATAGCATGAGATTATACACAGTCCCCGGAATGGAGGACTCACCAACTCGCTTTGTAGAGAAATCGCATTAGCCACGTGGAGGAGGAGGATGATCAAGTGGGGCTATAGTCCCTACATGGTGATATCATGTAGGCAAAAGTATACGTTGGTATATTTGAATGTACTAAGTATGTAGGATGCAATGCAACAAGATAAAGACAACATGGTCAAAATGGATAATAATATTCAATAGATAGCATAATAACAATATGGCATGCATGGTCAATACTTATGGTAAAACATGCTTACATAGAATAGTTTACATGTGTAGGAAGAGACTATTATGAGTAACCGAGGCCTACTACCTCCTTGGCAAGGCGATTGAGGTACAAAATCCCCAACACGATTGCACGGGCCTACTACCTCCGGAGAGAGGCAACTGTGTTACAAACCCCCCAATAAGGTTGCACAGGCCTACTACCTCCTGAGCGAGGCAATTGAAGTACAAAAGCCCCAACAAGGTTGCATGGGCCTACTACCTCCCGAGAGAGACAATTGAGGTACTTACCCCCCAACAAGATAGTTTGGACCTACTACCTCCCGAATGAGGCAATTGATCAACTTCAAACACTATAGATACTTTTCATAAAATCAACATATTTATACTATACTTTCATTATCATAAAGTCATACAAGTCACAGGTTGTGCACTAGAACATCAATGGCTCAAGAACCCTAACCCAAGCATTTTATCAAACACTTAGTAGGTGTGTAATGCTAGTGTAAAATCACGCAATTAAAGAGGGAAATCATGCAAGAAATCTTGAAGTAAATTATCCCACCAATACTTGGTAACACCATCATACAATATATATCAAAACCCTTCATCAAATCTCAAGATATATCCAAGATTCATAACTCAAAATATGTTAAAATAGTCACACTTTTACAAATATCCAACATAGTTCATAGTCAAATTCATGGTAAAAAACTCATATGTAAAATCAACTTTAAAACATATAAATTAGATAAAATGGAAGCTTGGGCACCATGGGTGAAAGAACCCAATATTTAAAATACACATACCTTGAATTTAGAGAATCCTTGAGGAATATTAGAAATGGAGACTTGAAGCTTGATTGAAAACCTTAAGATCTGAATTCAATTCTAGGACTTGAAATTTGAAGTGAAATATTTGTCTAAGTGTTTGAGTAAGTATTTGGGAATGTCTTGTGTGATATGAGGGTGAAATATCGCTAGATATAAGTATTTTTATGAATGAGAATACTTAGGCCCAAGACTCAAAATTCTTGGATCCAATTTGAAAAACTGGATAGAAATAACCCAGCCCGCGGTGCACCAATGGCGCAGACTTCTTACTGGAAATCTTATTTTGTGATTTTTAAATTTTGATACGGTTTCTTAATAATCGGGGTTAGACCTATTCCCCAATCAATTTGACCTGCTAATCAAGAATATGAAGTCGAATTTTTGATATCACACACGGATTTTGAGATATATGGAAATTACGATTCGGGGTACTTCCGAGGCACATTTTTGGGTACTTTCTGGGGTCGTTTCAATATCTACCCCCTGGGCACATTTGTCCCCAAATGTCAAAGAAACGTATATAAGAAGAGTAATCTTGAAGAAATCAACCCTAACAAGAATGCATCAACACACTCAAAACATCATTTTTAAAATCTCAATATAAGTGTAAAAATCACCATTAACCTTGTCAATATAAACATGAATGCATGCAAATGACTTAGGGGCTGAAACATGAGACATGAAATCACATAAAAGGGTTAGAATTAGTATCTTAGTCTTGAGTGGAATAGAATATATAAGGATATTATTTTTGCATATCTGCTTGGCCTCCCATGTAG
Organism: Solanum clarkiae; assembly: GCA_011800125.2. NCBI lineage: Eukaryota > Viridiplantae > Streptophyta > Magnoliopsida > Solanales > Solanaceae > Solanum > Solanum clarkiae. The sequence goes on along the minus strand of JAABOM020083215.1, from coordinate 26,723 downwards.
TACTTTCAACTTATTAATTCCTCCAAACGACCTTAACGGAAGCAACATCCCCATTCCTCAACCTCTTCACTTGTTTATCCAAGATCTCTAATGGAACTTCTTCATAGGTCAAGTTGTCTTCAATCACTCTCCACAACTTCAAGAGGCATAATAGCATTAGGGTCACCCACACATTTCCTCAACATAGACACATGGAAAACCGGATGAACCAATTTCATTTCACTAGGCAAATCTAACTCGTGGGCCACCTTATAATCTTCCTCATCACCCTATTAGGGCCCATAAATCTTGGACTTAGTTTTCCCTTCTTACCAAAACAAACCACACCCTTCGTGGGTGACACCTTTAAATAGATCCAATCACCAACTTTAAATTCAAGCTCTCTTCTTCTCACATCGGCATTTTGGCAACTTTGGGCTGTTTTCAACCTTTCTATAATCAACCTTACCTTCTACATAGCATCCATGACCAGATCCAGACCCAACAAAGCCATCTCTCCCACTTCAAACCACCCAACCGGTGATCTACAACATCTACCATGGAGAGCCTCAAAATGAGTCATACCAATGATAAAATGATTGCTACTGTTATAAGCAAACTCAATCATTCGAAGATGATAATAGCAACTACCCTTAAACTCCAAAATACAATCCCTAAGAATATCCTAAAGAGTTTGGATAGTTCTTTTGGCTTGGCCATCCATTTGAGGGTGGAGGATCGTACTAAGTTTAACTTTTGTACCAAGACCTCTCTAAAAGGACTTCTAAAAATATGAAGTAAATTGAGCACCACAATCCGATATGATAGATAAGGGAACCCCATGCAACCTGACCAACTCATGAATGTACAATTTAGCATATCTTCAGCCCCATATATAGTCTTAACCGGTAGAAAGTGACCCGATTTTGTCATCCTATCAACCACAATCCAAATGGAATCAAAACCTCTTCTAGTCTTGGGCAAGAAACCACAAATCCCATTGTCAAAATTCAAGCCTTGGGGATAGACGTGACGTGGTCTATGAGGAACCCAAAGGGACCCCAAGAAAGCCTCTTAACATATCATTACACATTCTTGGTCACAGAAGAAATAAAATACATTAAGAGTATGTAAATAGGGATAAACGGGGCTAAGGGACAACTTTCATATCATAAACATCAAGAGTCAAGAGAGAGTCAAAGCTCATAACATAATACAAAACATGTCTAACAATACCTCTAAAACTTAGATACTTACCGGGGCCATGACAAGCAACCGGGCTCACCCTCATAGTCAATATATACATAAAAGAAATATAGTCTTAGAACATATCATGAGATCATACCATCGTCCCCGAAATGGAGAACTCGCCAAAGAGATTGAGAGATATCGTATTAGCCACATGGAAGAGGATGATCAAGCGAGGCTTAATTCCTACATGGTGACAACATATAGGCATAGAGTATGAATTAGTACATTTGAATGTACTAAGTATGTTGGATGTAATGCAACAAGAGATAAGTAACATAATTGAAATGCATAAGCATAGGCAATGAGTAGCCTATAACAATATGGCAAACCCGGAAGATGCTAGAAGTAAATCATGCTTACATAGAACATAATACATGTGTAAGGAGTGACCATTATTAGTGAATATCCAAGGCTTACCACCTCCGTAGAGAGGTGAATGAGGTACAAATCCCTCTATTGGTTGATGAGGTACAAACTCCCCAACATGGTTGATTAGATACAAACCCCTAACATGTTTATGAAGGTAAAAACCCCTAGACATTATTGCATGGGGATACCACCTCCCGAGCGAGGCGATCAAGGTACAAACCCCTCAACAAGGTTACCCGAGCCTACAACCTCTGGAATGAGGCTTGGTTATTCCCCCACACTATAGAAATAATATCATATACATACATTTCTTCCATTATCATATAGTCATTCAACTTATAAGACATGTATTGGACCTTCAACTCCTCAAGAAATCATAATCAAATATTTTATCATACACTTGGCGAGTGTGTAGACTAGTATAAAACCATGCAATTCAAGAGTAGAATCATGCTAGAAAATTCAGTGTAAAACCAATAATAGATACTTGGTAACACCCTCAAGCAATATACATGAAAACCCCTTCATTAAATCTCCCAATAAATCTTAGATTCATAGCTCAAAACATGCTAAAACAATCACAATTTCATGAAAATCCAACATAGTGTGCAGCGGCATTCATAATAAGTAAGACCCATGAGTAAATCAACTTTAAATCATGCAATTTTAGATAGAGGGAAGCTTAGGAATCATGACTGAAAGGAACTCATGAAAAAACTCATGTACACTTTGGAGAATAACTCGATGAAGATTAGAGATGGAGACTTGAAGCTTGAGGGAAATCCTTAGATCCAGATGAGTTTTGGGACTTGAGTTTTAGGGTGAAATATTTGCCTAAGTAATTGTAATAGTATTTGGGAATGTCTTGTATGATATAAAGGTAAAATATGCCTAAGTATAGGTATTTCACGAATGGGAACACTTAGGCCGAAGACCCAAAAGTCTTAGACCGAGATAGAAAAATAATGCACAAAAAATAAACAGAAGCGCGCTCTTGGCATGCTTAAAAATCGGGGTTAGACCCATTCCCCACTCAATTTGACCTCTTGATCAAGAATATGAAGTCAAATTTTCTATATCACGCACAAAATTTGAGATATATGGAAATTACGATTCTAGGAACTTACGAGGCACATTTACGGGCACTATTTGGGGTCATTTCAATATCTCCCCCTTGGGAACATTCGTCCCCCAATATAGAAGAAATGTACATGAGAAGAGTAATCACGAAGATATCAGCCCTAATAAGAATGCAACAATACACTTAAAACACCATTTTCAAAATATAAACATAAGTGTAAAATCAACATGAACTTTGCCAATATAAAAATGGATGCATGCAAATGACTTAGGGGCTGGAACATGAAACATAAAATCACATAGAAGACTTAGAATTAGTACCTTAGGCTTTAGTAGGATGGAATAGGTAAGGATATCATTTTTGCGTGTCCGCTTCGGCCGCCCATGTAGCACTTTTGACTTGTTGATTCCTCCAAAGGACCTTAACGGAAGCAACATCCTTGTTCCTCAACCTCTCCACTTATCTATCCAAGACCTCTACTAGAACATCTTCATATTTCAAGTTATCTTCAACTACCCTTACATCATCAAGAGTTTCAATATTATAAGGGTCACCCACTTACTTCCTCAACATAGACACATGAAAGACCGGATGAACTAATTCCATCTCACTAGGCAATTCCAACTCATAGGTCACATTACCAATCCTCCTCATTACCCTTTAAGGACCCACATATCTTAGACTCAACTTACCCTTCTTACCAAAACAAACCACACCCTTTATGGGTGAACCTTCAAATAAACCCAATCACCAGCTTTGAATTCAAGGTCCCTTTTCCTGATATCGACATAGGACTTTTGGCGACTTTGAGTTGTCTTCAACCTTTCTCTAATCATCCTAACCTCCTCAAGAGCCTCCATAACCAAATCTAGTCACAAAAAAAGCCACCTCTGAAACCTCAAACCACCCAATCGGTGATCTACAATATCTACCATAGAGAGCCTCAAAAGGATCCATACCAATGCTAGAATGATAGCTATTGTTATAAGAAAACTCGATCAACTGAAGATGGTTATCGCAACTACCCTTAATCTCTAATACACAAGCCCTAAGTATATCCTCAAGTGTTTGGATAGTTGTTTTGGCTTGGCCATCCGTTTGAGGGTGGAAGGCCTTACTAAGTATAACACTTGTACCAAGACCCCTTTCAAAAAGACCTCCAAAAATATAAATTAAATTGAGCACCATGATCCGATATGATGGAAAAAGGAACCCTATGCAATCTCACCAAGTCATTAATGTATAACCTAGCATAATCTTCAACCCCGTATGTAGTCTTAACCGGTAGAAAATGAGTCAATTTTGTCATCCTATGAACCACAACCCAAATGTAATCAAAACCCTTTCTAGTCTTGGGAAACACAACCACAAAATCCATATAATCTCTTGCCACTTCCAAGTAGGAATCTCTTTGTCTTGTGCTAGGCCACCCGGCCGTTGGTGTTTGACTTTGACTTGTTGACAACTATGACAACATGAAAAAAAATTGGTAATATCCCTCTTCATAGCTCCCCACTAATACACATCCCTCCAATCTCTACACATTTTGGTAGAACCGGGGTGAATAGAATAACAAAAATTATGGGCCTCATGAAGGATCCTTTCTCTCAAGCCATCAACTCAAGGCACACACAATCTACCTTGGTACCTGAGGGCACCATCTCTCCCTTAGGAGAAAACCTCCACCTTACCCTCTCTCACCAAGGCCTTCAATTCTAACAATGAGGGATAAAGATCTGGCTTTTCTTTCACCTCATCAAACAAGGAAGACTTAGAACCATCAACAACAACACCACCACCATTATCAACCTCTTCCAACCTAATCCTAAATCTAGCCAACCGATGGACCTCCCTAGACACATCTTTATCACCACTATCAACATGAGCTTGGTTACCCATAGACACCCTAATTAAAGCATTCACCATAATATTAGCCTTATCGGGATGATAATGCACATTCATATCATAATCCTTAAGAAGTTCTAGTCACCTTCTTTGTCTCAAGTTGAGATCTTTTTGAGTAATTACATATTGGAGACTCTTATTATCGGTGAACACATTACCATGCACCCCATACAAATAATGACGCCAATTTTTCAAAGCAAAAACCACGACGGCTAATTTAAGATCATGAGTAGGATAATTCTTTTCATCTACTTTGAGTTGTCTAGAAGCATATGCTATCACCTTACCATTTTGCATTAGAACACAACCCAAACCAACTCTAGAAGAATCACAATACACAACAAACCCCTCTAGTCCTTCCGATAGTGATAATATAGGAGCGGACACAAGCTTATCTTTCAATGTTTGGAAACTCCTTTCACACTCCTTAGTCCACACAAATTTGGCCTTCTTTTGAGTCAACTTGGTCATAGGAGAAGCAATAGAAGAGAACCCATTCCCAAACCTCCGATAGTAACCTGCTAAGCCCAAGAAGCTCCTAATATCCGATGGGGTCGATAGTCTAGGCCAATTTCTAATCACATCTATCTTTTTAGGATCCACCTTAATACCATCCCCCGACACCACGTGACCTATGAAGAAAACCTCTTTTAACCAAAACTCATACTTCTCATACTTAGCATACAAGTTCTCTTCCCTCAATCTTTATAACACTACCCTCAAATGGCCCACATGCTCCTCCTCACTATGAGAATAAATCAAAATATCATCAATGAAGACCATAACAGACGAACCAAGGTAGGGTTTAAAGACCCTATTCATAAGATCCACGTAGATAGCTGCTATATTGGTCAACCCAGAAGACATAACCACAAATTCATAATGCCCATACCTAGTCTAGAAGGCCATTTTGGAAATGTCACACTCCCTCACCTTCAAGTTGATGATACCCGAAGCAAAGACAAATATTAGAGAATTGTCTAGCCCTTTGCAATTGGTTAAACAAATCATCAATTCTTAGAAAAGGATACCTATTCTTGATGGTGACCCTATTAAGTTTCCGGTAGTTAATACACATTCTAAGAGACCCATCCTTCTTCTTCACAAACAACACGGGTGCACCCCAAGGTGATTGGCTAGGACTAATAAATCACTTCTCTAACAAATCCCTCAATGCTCCTTCAACTCCTTTAACTCCGTCAGGGCCATACGGTAAGGGGGAATAGAAATGGGTTGAGAATCGGGGAGGAGGTCTATACCAAAATCTATCTCTCTTTCGGGAGGAACACCGGGGAGGTCATTTGGAAAGACATCAAGAAACTTATTTACAGCCGGAATCAACTCTATGCGAAGGACTTTGGACTCCACATCCCTAACCCTCACAAGATGGTAAAGACTCCCATTAGAAATCAACTTACAAGCTTTAATGCAAGAGATGAACCTACCCTTGACCACCATGTCATGAGTATCCCTCTTAAGGACGGGTTCATTTGGGAATTGGAACTTGACCCTACATGTCCTAAATTAATAAAAGCATAATATGCATATAACCAATCCATCCCAAGAATGACATCAAAATAAACCACATCCAACTCAACAAGATCACAAGACAATGTTTTATGCAAGATGCAAATGGGACAATTTAGATAGACCCTCTAGCAACAATAGATGCACTAATAGGAGTAGACACCTCATATCATTTACATAACAATTCAGGTTCAACATGAAACCTTTTGCCAATAAGAGGAGTAACAAAAGAAAGAGTGGCACCCGGGTCTATTAATTTATACACATCAAAATCAAATATTTTTAACATACCAGTACCAATATCGGGCACGTCATCAACCCCTTGCCTCTCATGCAAAGCATAAAACCAATTGTACATTGGGGCAGCACCTTGATGACCACCTCTCCCCAAAGAAACCACATTAGTACCTTGTGGACAAACCTTCTTAACATTGTTATGATTTCTAGGGAAATCTATCACCTTACGCCCAACTTCCCCACAACCATAACAAGCATTGGTATCCCTCAAGCACGGTCCATTATGACCCCTACCACATTTTGAACACCCACTATTAGGAGCCATACCCCCAACACCTTGGGCCCTTGGAAAGTCATGACAACCCTCTTCTTAATTGCATGAGAAGACCCTTGGCCTTGATGGAAACGGTCACCGCTTCGGCTTTGGAACTTTCCCTTAAAACAGACCCTCTTGGCCTCATGACCACTTCTATTCCTCAAATTCTCCTCCTCCATTTGTTTGGCATATGTCATCAAATGGGACAAGTCCATGTCACTAATCAACATAGCGGATCGATATTCCTCACTTACCAAATCGGATACACCCATCACGAACTTTTCATTCTAGACCGTGGGTCGGCAAATAAGTGTGGAACATATTTTGAAAGTTGGTTGAACTTGAGGGCATACACCATCACACTAATAGAACCTTGTCTCAAATTCATAAACTCCACCAGTTTGGCTTTCCTAAGCTCAAGAGGGAAGAACTGATTAAGAAAATCCGCCTTGAACTCCTCCTAAAGCACCTCATTGTTGATTCCATTCCCCTTCTTCCATTGATTGTACCATGTTTGTCCTACCCCTTTGAGTTGGTAGGATGCCAACTCTGCCTTATCTTCCGACCTCACACCCATGATAGCCGATACCTTGTAGACCTCATCAATGAAATCTTGAGAGTCCTCATCTACCTTAGACCTATAGAATTTCAGGGAATTCATCCTCATGAAGTCTCTCACCTAAGATGCCAGTAGGAGCATGAGGGGATTCGGACCCTTGGTTGTCTTGGTTAGCCACAACTTATGCAAGTAAGGTGAGAGCATCCCGAAGCTCTCTATAGTTGGTTGCTCCTCGAGCATGCGCACTCTTCTTCCTCTTGTGTTAGGCATGATCTAGCGTAGCAAAGAACAATCATTAGGGGTAAAAACTTACTTTAACTCTATAGAACGACTAAGAACATGAAGAAGGGAAATATTTCCTAAACGCCTCATAGCCTCTTGCTCATAGTTGTGGTGCACAACACAACCATGAACAAGACTATCATTAATGCGTTGTGTCAGATGCCAAGGACCCTAAACAACCTAGTACTCTGATACCAAGTTTCTCATGACCCAAGCCTAGGGCCTAGACGTGACACAGCACATGGGGAACCCAAAGGGATCCCAAGCAAGCCTCTTAACATATCATTACACATCCTTGATTGCGGAAGCAATAAAATACAATAAAAGTATGTATATAGGGATAAATGGGGCTAAGAGACAACTTTCATATCATAAACATCAAGAGTCAAGAGAGAGTCAAAGCTTACAGTATAATACAAAATATGTCCAACAACACCTCTAAAACTTAGATACTTATCGGGGGCCAAGACAAGCAACCGGGCTCACCCTCACAGTCAATATATACATAATAGAAAGATAGTCTTAGAACATATCATGAGATCATATACATTGTCATCGAAATGGAGGACCCACCAAAGAGCTTGAAAGATATCGTACTAGCCACGTGGAGGAGGATGATCAAGAGGGGTTCGATTCTTACATGGTGACAACATATAGTCATAGAGTATGCATTAGTACGTTTGAATGTACTAAGTATGTAGGACACAATGCAACAAGAGATAAGTAACATAGTCGAAATGCATAAGCATAGGCAATGAGTAGTATATAACAATATGGCAAGCATGGAAGATGCTTGAAGTAAATCATGCTTACATAAAACATAATATATGTGTAAGGAATGACCATTATTAGTGAATATCCAAGGCCTACCACCTTCTTGGAGAGGCAAATAAGGTACAAGCCCCTTAATTGGTTGATAAGATACAAACCCCCCAACATAGTTGATGAGGTACAAGCCCCCCAATTTGGTTATCAAGGTAAAAACTCCTCCACATGGTTGCACAGGCCTACCACCTCCCGAGCAAGGTAATCGAGGTACAAACCCCTTAACAAGGTTACTCGGTCCTACAACCTCCTGAGTAAGGCTTGGTCATTTCCCACACTATAGAGATAATATCATATACATACATTTCTTTCATCATCATATAGTCATTCAACTCATAAGACATGCATTGGACCTTTAATTCCTCAAGAAATCATAACCGGATAGTTTATCAGACACTTGGCGGGTGTGTAGAACTAGTATAAAATCATGTAATTCAAGAGTGGAATCATGCTAGAAAATTCAGTGTTAAACCATCAATAGATACTTGGTAACACCTTTAGGCAATATACATAAAAAACTTTCATCAAATCTCCAAATAGATCTTAGATTCATAGCTCAAACATGCTAAAATAATCACAATTTCATGAAACCCCAACATAGTGTGCAGTGACATTTATAATAAGTATAACCCATGAGTAATTCAACTTAATATCATGCAATTTTAGGTAAAAGGAATCTTGGGAATCATGAGTAAAAGGAACCCATGAAAGAAACCCATATATCTTGACTTTGGAGAATAACTTGATAATGATTCGAAATGGAGACTTGAATCTTGAGTGAAATCTTTAGATTCGGATGAGTTTTAGGACTTGGATTCTACGGTCAAATATTTATCTAAGTGTTTTAAAGAATATTAGAGAATATCTTGTATGATATGAAGGTAAAATATGGCAAATATAGGTATTTCCACGTATGAGAACACTTAGGACAATGACCCAAAAGTCTTGGAACGAGATAGAAAAACAGTGCACAAAAAATACACAGAAGCGCACCCTTTACGCATCACGCCAGTGGCGCGGATTGCTCTCTGGAAATAGCATTTTGCGATTTCAAAATTTTGATATGGTTGCTTAAAAATCGGGGTTAGACCCATTGCCACTCAATTTGTCCTCCTGATCTAGAATATGATTTCAAATTTTTGATATCACACATAAATTTTGAGATATATGGAAATTATGATTTTGGGCACTTCCGAGGCACATTTTCGAGCACTTTTTGGGGTCGTTTCATCCATGTTAATCTCTTCCCACTTTCAAGTAGGAATCCCTATGTCATAGGTCAGGTCACCTGGCATTTGATGGTTGGCTTTTACTTGTTGGCAACTATGACAACCGGACACAAATTTGGCAATGTTTTTCTTCATATCTCCCCACCAATATATCTCCCTCAAATCTCTATACATCTTGGTAGAACTGGGGTGAATAGGATAGGAAAAACCATGAGACTCATCAAGAATCTTTTCTCTTAAGCTATCAACACAAGGCACACACAACCTACCTTGGTACCTAAGGGTACCATCTGTCCTTTGGGAGAAAACCTCCACTTTTCCCTCTTTCACCAAGGCCTTCAATTCTAACAAGAAGAGATTAAGATCTTGCTTTGCTTTCACCTCATCAACCAAGGAAGACTTTGAACCATCAACAACCACAATGCAACCCTTATCCACCTCTCCCAATCTAACCCCAACCTAGCCAACCGATGGACCTCCTTATCCACCTTTATGCCCCCACCATCAACATGAGATAGGCTACACATAGACACCCTACTCAAAGCATCCGACACAATATTAGCCTTGACGGGATGATAATGCACACTTATATCATAATCCTTAAGAAGTTCTAATCACCTTATTTGCCTCAAGTTAAGATCCTTTTGAGTGAACACATATTGGAGGCTCTTATGATCGGTAAATACATCAACATGCACCCCATACAAGTAATGAAGCCAAATTTTCAAAGCAAAAACCATAGCGGCAAATTCAAGATCATGAGTAGGATAATTATTTTCATGCACTTTGAGTTGCCTAGAAGAATAGGCTATTACCATACAATTTTGCATCAACACACAACCCAAACCAACCAGGAAGCATCACAATATATAACAAACCCTTCTAGCCCTTCCAGTAGAGACAAAATAGGAGCAGCACAAGCTTATCTTTCAACGTTTGGAAAATACTTCTACACTGATCGGTCCACACAAACTTAACCTTCTTTTGGGTTAACTTTATCATGGGAGAAGTAATAGAAGAGAACTCATTCATAAACCTCCGATAGTAACCCGCTAGGCCCAAGAAATTTCTAATGTCCTATGGGGTCAATGGTCTAGGCCAATTTCTAATCACATCCATCTTTTTAGGATCCACCTTAACACCATCTCCCGACACCACATGACCTAGAAAGGCAACTTCATTCAACAAAAATTCACACTTCTCATATTTAGCATACAACTTCTCTTCCCACAATATTTGTAGTACTACCCTCAAATCAGCCACATGCTCCTCCTAACTGTAAGAATAGATAAAAATATCATCAATGAACACCATAACAAACAAATCAAGGTAGGGTTTAAAGACCCTATTCATTAGATCCATGAAGATACCAGTGCATTGAACCCAAAAGTCATAACCATAAATTCATAATGCCCATATCCATCTTGGGAATGTCACATTCCCTCACCTTCACTTGATGTTACCTAGACCAAAGATCAATCTTAGAGAAGTGGCTAGCCCCTTGGAATTGGTCAAACACATCATCAATTTTTGGAAGAGGATACCTATTCTTGATAGTGACCCTATTAAGTTGTCAAAGGTCAATCTATATTCTAAAATACCTATCCTTCTTTTGCACAAATAACACCAGTGCACCCCAAGGAGATTGGCTAGGCCTAATAAAACTCTTCTCTAAGAAGTCTCTCAATTTCTCTTTCAACTCCTTTAACTCCGTCGGGGCCATACGGTAAGGGGGAATAGAAATGGGTTGAGTATCAGGGAGGAGGTCTATGCCAAAGTCTATTTCCCTTTTGGGAGGAATACAAGGAAGGTCATTTGGAAAGATATCAAGAAACGCATTTACCACTGGAACTGACTCTATGGGAAGGACTTTGAACTCCACATCCTTAACCTTCACAAGATGATAAAGACACCCCTTAGAGATCAACTTACGGGCTTTAACGCAAGAGATGAACCTACCCTTAACCGCCACATCATGACTCTCCTACTCAAGAATAGGTTTATTTATTAATTGGAACTTGACCCTATGGGTACTACAATCAATAGAGGCATAGTATGCAGGGAACCATTTAATCCCAAGAATGACATCAAAATCAACCATATCAAACTCAACAAGATGACAAGGCAATATTTTATGCAAGATTCAATTAGGACAATATCTATAAACCTTCTTAAAAACAATAGATGCACCAATAAAAGTAGACACCTTAGACTCACACAATAATTCGGGCTCAACATGGAACATTTTGGCAACAAAAGTGGTAACAAAAGAAAGAGTGGAACCCGAATCAATCAATGCATACACATCAAAATCATACACTTTTAACATACCAGTGACAACATCGGGCACCTCATCAAACCCTTGCCTCCCATGCAAAGTATAAAACTGATTGTGCCTTTTGGAACCACCTTGTTCACCACTTCTCCCCTAAAGAAACGCATTAGCACCTTTCCCTTGAGGATGAACATCCTTACCTCTGTTTCGATTATGTGGGCAATCCATCATCTTGTGGCCCCACTTCCCCACAACTATAACACGCATTAGTAGCCTTAAAACATGGGCCACCGTGACCCTTACCATATCTTGTACACACGAGTCTAGGCATCACACCACCACCCTTTTGGGGCCTTGGGTAGTTATTGACAAATCTCTCATTCGAAACATGAGAAGATCCTTGGCCTTGATGAAACCGGCCACCCTTGCTACTTTGCAACTTACCATTAAAATGGGCCCTCTTGGCATCACTAGCCCTCCTCTTCCTTAATTTCTCCCTCTCTAGTTATTTGGTATAAGTCATCAAATGGGACAAATCTATGTCATTAATCAACATAGCGATACGACATTCTTCACTTACCAAATTGAAAACACCCACCACAAATTTATTTATCCTAGACCTTGAGTTGGGAAAAAAGTCTGGAGCATACTTTAGAGTTGGTAGAACTTCAGAGCATACTCCCTCAAACTCATAGATCCTTGTTTCAAGTTCATGAACTCCACCAATTTGACTTCTCTAAGCTCAAGAGGGAAGAATCGATTAAGAAAGGCCACCCTGAACTCTTCCCACAGAACCACATTGTTGACCTCCTTTTCTTTCTTCCATTGATTCTACCATATTTATGCTACCCCTTTGAGTTGGTAGGTTAATAGCTTTGCCTTATCTTCTGACCTCACACCTAGGATAGCTAATAACTTGTAGACCTCATCAATGAACTTTTGAGGGTCCTCATCTACCTTAGACCCATAGAATTTTGGTGGGTTCATCTCATGAAGTCTCTCACTCGATATGCCGGAGAAGGAGCATGAGGGTCTTAGGCCCCTTGATTGGCTTGATTAACCACTATTTGTGCAAGCAAGGTGAGAGTATCCTGAAGCTTTACATAGGTCGGTTGCTCCTCGGGTATGCAGGCTCTTCTTCCTCTTGTGTTACATATGATCTAGCATAGCAAAGAACAATCATTGGGGGGGAGACCTTACCTTAACTCCTATAGCACGACATAGAGTGAGAAGAAGGAAAATATATCCTCAAACATCTCAGAGCCTCTTACTCATAGTTGTGTTGCACAACACAACCATGAATAAGACTCTAATCAATGCATTGTGTTGGATGCCAAGGACCATTAACAACTAGTTCTCTGATACCAAGTTTTTCACGGCCTAAGCATAGGGCCTAGATGTGACACGGCACATGAGGAACCCAAAGGGATCCCAAACAAGCCTCTTAGTACGTCACTGCATATCCTTGGTCGCGGAAGCAATAAAATACAATAAGAGGTGATAAATAGGGGTAAACGGGACTAAGGGAGAACTTGCATATCACAAACATCAAGAGTCAAGAGAGAGTCAAAGCTCATAGCCTTACATATAAAATGTTCAACAACACCTCTAACCATAGAATTTAGCAGGGGCTAAGACAAGCAACCAGGCTCACCTTCATAGTCAATACATACATAAAGAAAGATAGTTTTAGTACATAGTATGAGATCATAAACATTGTCCCCAGAATGGAGGACTCACCAACTAGCTTTCTAGAGAAATCGCACTAGCCACGTGGAGGAGGAGGAGGATGATCAAGTGGGGCTCTAGTTCCTACATGGTGATATCATGTAGGCAAAAGTATACATTGGTATGTTTGAATGTAATAAGTATGTGCGATGTAAACAAGAGAAAGATAATATGGTCAAAATAGATAATAATATTCAATAGATAGAATAATAACAATGTGCATTCATGGTCAGTACTTGTGGTAAAACAAGCTTACATAGAATAGTTTACATGTGTAGGAAGAGGCCATTATGAGTAACCAAGGCCTACCACCTCCTTGGCGAGGCGATTGAGGTACAAACTTCCCAACAAGGTTTCACGGTCCTACTACCTCCCTACCTCCTGAGCGAGCAAATTGAGGTACAAAGCCCCCAACAAGGTTACACGGGCCTACTACCTTTTGAGCGAGACAATTGAGGTACATACCTCCCCCAACAAGGTAGTACGAGCCTACTACCTCTTGAATGAGGCAATTGATCAACTTCCAACACTCTAGATACTTTTCATGATGTCAACACATTTATACCATACTTTCATCATCATAAGTCATACAAGTCATAGGTCATGCATTAGAACATCAATGGATCAGAACCCTAACCCTAACATTTTATCAAACACTTGGATGGTGTGTAATGCTAGTGTAAAATCATTCAATTAAAGAGTGAAATCATGCAAGAAATCTTAAAGTAAATCATCCCACAAATACTTGGTAACATCATCATACAATATACATCAAAATCCTTCATAAAATCGAAAGATAGATCCAAGATTCATAACTCAAAATATGCTAAAACAGTCATACTTTTACGAAGCTCCAACATAGTTCATAGTCAAATTTGTGGTAGAAAACTCATATGTAAAATCAACTTAAAAACATGTAAATTAGATGAAATGGAAGCCTGGGCACCATGGGTGGAAGGAACTAATAGTTGAAATCCACATACCTTGACTTTGGAGAATCTTTGAAGAAGATTGAAAATGGAGACTTGAAGCTTAATTGAAAACCTTAAGATCTGGATTGAATTTTGGGACCTGAAATTTGAAGTGAAATAATTGTCTAAGTGTTTGAGTGAGTATTGGAGAATATCTTGTGTGATATAAGGGTGAAATATGGCTAAGTATAGGTATTTTTATGCGTGGGAACACTTAGTCCAAAGACTCAAAAGTCTTTGACCGAATTAAAAAAACTGGACAGAAATAACAGCAGTCTGCATCATGCCAAGGGCGCAGACTACTCACTGGAAATCGCATTTTGCAATTTTTATATTTTGATACGGTTACTTAAAATTGGGGTTAGACCTATTTCCCACTCAATTTGACCCCCTGATCAAGAATATGAAGTTGAATTTTTGATATCACGCACAGATTTTGAGATATATAAAAATTTATATTTTGGGCACTTTCGAGGCACATTTTTGGGAACTTTTTGGGGTCGTTTCATGAGTATAGGGGCAAGCCTACGGTATTTGACATTAAGCATGAATATCTTTTGTGAGAGTTAGTGATCTTGCATAGTCCCAAGGTTAAACATGAAAACATCATTGAGTGACAGATATGAGACTTTTTTATGTGAGGGCACTTGTATTGCAGTGTTAGCATTAGCTTTGTTCAATGATTGTGGACTGTTGATAATACCTTGCTTGTCATAGTTATCTTTTCACATGTACCAGTTTGAATTGGTTTAGTAGATAGCTGGTTGATCCTGTTTTGAAAAGTTGGCGTGGGTGTCTGAGTTTGAGATTTATGTGATGTATGTCATCGGGTTGAGGTCTGTGTGTTATTATATTATCTAGGTAGATTGTGTTCGCCGCTTGAGGACAAGCAACAATTTTAAGTTGAGGATATTGATGTGCTGCCAAAATATAATACTTTTGATGCTTAAAACTTGGAATATTCTGTGTTCTCAATGTGATATTAATTGGTTTTATGTGTTTTATGTTTATATTTGCAAGATTATAGGTTGGCCATGATTTTGGAGAAAATTGCAGAAGTTGTTGATTTTTGCAGTTATTCAAAATCCTTTATGGGTCGTAGATCATTTTACGGACCGTGGGGTGGTTCCGTGAACAATTTCAGTGAGAGGCTATTTTCTGAAGTTTATTCTACAAATGTATAGATGAGCCTGAGAGGATTGTTATGAGTTGCAGATGATGGATCGTTCCCTGAGGATTAGAGAATTCGACTTTCAGGAATTTCATCAGACGAAACTCCCTTTACTGGTCGTAAATCACTTTATGAGCCATAGATAGGTGTTGTAGAGTTAAAGTTCAAATTTTTAGCAGCTGAGTATAAGACCCTGATTATTGGTTGTGGAATGCAATACACTCCATAAACAGCTTTCGTATAACGTGCTGGTAAGTTCTCCTATTTTGTTTAGGACTTGAATTTTAATTATTATAAATAGGTTTTTAAGGTTATTTTTTATAAGTTTTCGCCTAGTGCTCAGAGAACTCAATATGTAGAGAGAGAAAAGTGTAGATCATATTGGAAAGTTTTTGAGAAAACTTGTGTTTGAATTTCATTTTGAAGCTTGTGATTCTTATTGAAGTTGGATTTGCTTGTTCTTAATTCGATTGTTTAAGTGTTCAATTATCTTTTCTCAATACATAATTCTTGCATCTACACATAGCATGAGCAGCTAAATCCATAACTAGGGTTGTGGGAACTATGAAGAACTAATAAAGTAAAACCGAATAATTCATGATTCTTGGAAGGTGTATATGCATTTATTAATTAACTCTCTTCGTTTTGCATATTTTCTAGTGGATTAGAACTCGCCTAGTATTACTGACTGGACCAAGGTAGTAATGAATAGGAAAAGTGATTAATTCACAAGATTTGATTGATGTGTTCTCATCTAATCAATCAAATTGGGGCAATGGGAAGTTGTACTGAGACTAATAGCTAAGGTTTAGTAATGCATACTATGGTGATGGGCCAAGTCACATAGTGAAATTCACCTCTTAACTTTGACCAAAGGGCTTAGTGAACATATCTTATCGTCTTGCATGTTATACACCAGAAAAGAATTAGGTTATCTGGTGATATTATGTTGGGGAATCATGGGGAACCCAATACCCTAGTTTCTCTCCGTACTGACTTCTCTCTTGCAATATCTAGTTTAGTTATATTTCTTATTGATTATTGCAGACCCCCCCTCCCTTTGGGGAAATAAGTTGGTTAACCATTCGAATTGTAATCGATGAATTCTCTTGAGTCAACATATTCCTTGTGGGTTCGACCCTAACGTTTGTTAGGTTCTATTTCTTGATAGCGACTGCTTTATCCTCTAAAAATAAGGTGTAACTTGGGAGACATCAATGACTCCTATGTATCTATGAATAATTTCCTTTCGTCCCTACCCCTTGTAAGTTGTTTACTTGATTTTCATGGCAAGTGGTGCCCTTTCTAAGTCCTTACTCTCCATAGAGTCCATCCTATGATCCCTTCCCTTAGTTTATTTACTGAGATTGAATTACGAGAACTCCTTACCCTTTTTTCCCATAGCTTGCATCTTAAGTCTCGAATTGCCCTAGTTTGATTTAAATGATGCTTGAACAACGTTTTCACAATCAAAGATGTGCTTAAGTATGCTATGAGCTTGTTTGGGTACCTTTGGGTTCCCATATGTCATGTCGCTCCAAGGCTCTGGGCTTGGGTCATGACAAGCTTAGTATCAGAGCACTAGGTTTATAAATGGTCCTCGAAAATCCAACATATCGCATCGAGTAATGCCTTGTCCATGGATGTGAAGCACACCATAACTATGCATAGGAGGCTATGAGAATTTTAGGAAATGATTTCCTTCTTCATAATATATGTCATGCTTTAGAACTTGACTTAAGACTTCTATTTCCAGTGGTTGGTCTTTTGCACCTCTAGATAATGCTACCAAGAAGAATGCCACCAAGGGATCCTATTCCAAAGAGGATCAACCCTCTCTAGTATCTCAAGCTCCCCTAGAGTAAGAGGTTACTCATGACATATATAGGAATGTTATCACCTTGTTGGCACAAGTCATGGCGAACCAAGTTAACCAATGGGCCCAAGCTTCTCATAGTCTTACTCCGACCTCAAGAGTGAGGGACTTCACTTGAATGAATTCTTCAAAGTTCCATGGCTCTAAAATGGAGGAAAATCCTTAAGAATTTATAAGGTCCTAGCTATTTGGGGTATGCTTGGGGGAGAAAGCATAACTTGTGGCCTATCAACTCAAAGGCCTTGCACAAATATGGTTCACCCAATAGAAGATGGAAAGGATGAATGATGAGCCCATTCTATAGGAGGAATTTAAGGCTGTCTTTCGTACCTGCTTCTTCCCTGTGAACTAAGGGAGACAAATATAATGGAATTTATGAATCATAAAAAAGGATCTACGAGTCTGAGGGGTTATTCCCTCAAATTTAAAAATCTTTCAAAGTATGCACATCACTTGGTTGCCGATTCTCCTGTAAGAATGAACAAATTTGTGTCCGAAGTGTCTGACTTGGTCAATGAAGAGTTTCACATGATGAAGTTCAAACCTACAGCTCAAATAGAAGTAGGGGCAATCGTTATCAACATATTAACTTAACAAAAGAGTCGGGACCAAATCCCATAGGGAATGGTGGTTCAAGAGGTGAAGTGATACATTGATCTAGGCAACTGTAGAGTCTAATTGGTCGGTTGTAAGTAAATAAGTATCAATATTCAGTTATCAATAATTCTAAATTGCAAACTAGCAACAGTTTCGGAGAGATGTCGAGGGTGTGCAAATATGGGGATATTCTACTTAGCCGGGTCTAAACACTTGATTAATTGAGTTAAAGATTAATGAGTAAGCTAGATTATTATTCAAAACTTCATTTACAACAGCAAAGGTGTTTCATATGAATCTATTATGACATCATATGCAAATCACTCAAGGACACGTCAGGCCTGAGAAATTATAGCAAATCTCCTAATAAGTTAGCCATTGAACCCAGTTGAAAATATTTCTCCCGCATTTGGTCTTACAACTTGTGGGGTATTACAATATATATATATACACACACACACACACATATATATAAAATTTTTATTTGTATTAGATGTTTATTTTACTAAATTAGTCTTATTAAATAAGTTTGTAAATTTAAATTTGTTCACTAGTATTTTATGTAATTAATTAAACATCAAGAACGATATTTAAAAATATCTTCTTTGTTAAGGGGCTATTTGGTAGGAGGTATTAGACAAAATTATTATGACCCAAGCCTAGAGCCTAGACGTGACACGGCGAATAGGTACAGGGATCCCAAATAAGCCTCGTAAGGATGCATAGCACATCCTCAGTTTTGCGGAAGAATAAAAGAACAATAAACATATAGCACAATAATTTCTAAGGGAAACAAGACGTTGGACTCACGCTATGGGGATGTTGTAGGGAAGAGGGTAAACATAAATCACATAGAAAATAAGTCTAAGGGACCGTTAAGTATGATACATGCTATGGGGGCATTTAGGGACTTGGGACTTCCATCACATCAACAACACATGAACATAGCATAAAAGGGAAGAAAATGAGGGGGGACTAAGGGAAGTCTTCCATAGTTACATAAGCATAGGATGAGTCATGTCCAAAACATAAATATCCATATTCAAAAATGCCTCTAGTACGAGTGGAACGGGGGCCAAGACATCTTCCAGGCTCATCTTCAAAAGATAGAAATCAAAAATAGACATGTTTTAACAAAGCATGAAAGTAAAGTGAATATTGTCCCCGAAATGGAAGACTCACTAATAGTAGTCTTCAATGGATCCAGCTATCCATGAGAAGGAAGAGGATGAATAGGAGCTCTAGTCCCTATATGGTTAGATCATATAGGCAAAAAATATGCATTAGCACTTGGAATGTACTAAGTATATGGGGTGCAATGCAACAAGGACCATAATACTATAATCGATGGACATAAACTCAATATGACATGTATGATCAATGCTTAATTTAAAACATAGATGGAAACAGACAAGCTTGCATAATATATCATACATATATGCAAGAAGACCCTAAATGACATATAAGACCAAGCGAGCTACTACTTCGTATCCCGATGTTCACTCTATACTGAATAAACGAGGTCTACTTGCCAAGGTAAACCAAGCATGACCCCATAAAGTGGGTAACTTGTCCTAGTTGGATCCACTAATAAAAGCCCATTTAGGGAAGATAATATAAACCTATGGTGGCACATAGTTAAGACACCAAGACTTTGCATAAGGACTCCTTAGTTTAAGCCCCCACTTTAAGCCACTTTCCATACTAGGTCTAGTCCCATGGAATACTTGAAATAATCATAAGTTTACATGGCATGAGTAGCTCATTCATATACTTGACCCTTATACGTGCGCATATGCCTTATACTGGAGGGTAAAACATTATATAAACTTGACCCCTTCTAGTAGCCATTGCATTTCATATGAGGGTAGAGATTGTAACATACTTGACCTTTTCTAGTGAGTTGTAGCTGGTACATGCTGGTAAAATAGTTATCATGCTTAACCTCTTCATGTAAACATTATTTCCTCACAAGAGGGCAGAATATAGTATAAAGGCTTAATATTTTACTTGTAAACCATAGGAACTTTTCATGAGTTCAATACATGCTTAGGAGCCCATAATTTTTCATAACGTACTTGTCTTCCAATCTATGCAGTAATCGTACATCCACATAAAAATCTTGTCATGTGAATTTAGTCAAACACGGTGGGTATATGTACATATGTTTGAAATTATTCAATTCAAGAGTTTGAGACAAGAGAGGGGTAAAAATCATTTCATTTTAAAGTCATTCACATCACCCCCACCATCGTTGTAGCATAACCCTCATTCTAATATCACGAAATCCAACTAAAATGCATAAGTTCTTTCATAACTTTCATAGCATCATAGAGCATATCACTTAACATCATAAAATGCATCACAATATCAAACCCCAATGTCATTTAGTCATAATAAAATAATCACTTGAAGAATTCCAGTGAAGTCACATGTACAATGCATAATAATAACATCATATGCGAGAGTTCATAAGATACCCATAAGAATCCATAAATCTCATGTAGTTGGAGAAGAAGAATGGCTGGACTTGTGGGAAAGAAGGTTATCACAATCAAACCTACATACTTTGGTGTGATCATGGTTAAGGGAACCTGATTTAAGGGTGGAAAATTCGAAACTGTAGCTTACACCTTTACTTGAAGGCCTTAAAGAGCTTGAGAGAGTTTTGAGATTTAGAATGTTTTTGGAATTAGGAGGAATGGGGTGAATTAGGGTTGTATATGCTGATAAGGGATATAATTGGTGTAAATAAAACATAGCTTGGACTTAGAAAAAGAGAAAAGGTCAAATTTACCCCTATTAAAATCCTGATCGAACAAATCTACAAGACCCTATTTATGGGCCGTAGAGTGTTCTATAGGCCGTAGATGGGGTTTTGTTTGATAATCCTTTTCCAAACTTCAAATACCCCCTTTCTTTGATTCACATTCTACAACATGATCTATAACTCATTGAAGGTTTTACGGCTCGTCTGAGAAGTCGTAGATTGGACTCCTGAAAGATCTCAATTTTCACCAAGTCTGCCTAGGTTCTACGAGCCCTCCTATGGGCCCTACTTCTTCTTATGGACCGTAATCCCTCTTGTAAAAGTAGACAGTTCAATTTTTTCAAAGCTTACTTTCTTGCATCTTTCATACTTCTCATAGGCAGGGTCTTACAAAAATAATCCAAGCATTATGTGTGGAATTATTTAATACTATGTTTGGTAGGGTTTTATGATTGTGTATAACTGATCCATGAATTAGTTAGTACACTCTACATGGTATTAACTAATAACTCTTATTTAGTGGTATTAGCCAATACCTTCTATTTAATACTGTGGGATTAGATATGTAAAGACAAAAATATCCCTCAAATTCTTTTATATTTTTTTATTTTCTTATTTTTATGGTTTATATTTATAATTTTTGTAGTAGTAAATTTACTTAAATAACTTCGGTTACAAATTTTATTTATTTGCGGGTTCATATTTGCATAATGTAAAAAGTGAATAAATTCATCTTGTCAAATTTTTAAATTTCATTTATTTATGTGTTCATATTTATATAAAATACAAACAATATTTTGTCATGTCAATTTTTTTATAATTAATTTACTTGAGTGATTTTATTGATACAAAAGCCTAGCTAAGTGATTCTATTGATACAAAACAATATACAGTTACTATGTGAGATAAATTCTCATAGTTGACTGACATTTTGATGTATAAACTCCATATTAAAACTATAACTTGGGCAATCTTTTATGTGTAAATATAGATGGTTTGTTCATTTTTACAATTGTTTATAATTTTTTCTATTTTAAAAGTAGATGATCTATCTCTATTAAATTGAAAACTAGCCTTTTATGAGTGATCAATTTTTAAGTTCACAATTATTTATCCTCAAACAATTTCAAGTGAGAATAGCAAACATGATGACAAAATTATTGTTCTCCTAGCTAGTTATATGCCACAAAAAATAATCTATTTTGACCCAATTACATGAAATATAAATTCCATAAGAATTCGAAAGAAGTTTCTTTTAGAGTTTTAAACCAAGCACAGATTTCATGAGAAGTGCTGAACCAAATACTTGATGATAAAAATTATTTCTGCATTACTAATCCCTCCATTGCTAATTGTAATGGGGTCAACCCTTGCGATCTAACCCAATCGATAGCCTAACTCATCTAGATTCAACCCTCTTTTCCACTCGCTTTGATCAAGTCCTAACACAAAAAAATAATGCAAAATTAAGAACACAAGCACATACAGGAATAAGTCTCAACCTTGTTATTTAACTCATGCCAACAATGGAAGGACACAACTCTTAGCTTAGAAAATTCTTCTAAGCCAAATTGCTGCCCAGACTGACTGACTATGCTTTTAAATAGGCCACAACATTCCCAGTCATGTGCCATCCATGTTCCTGCCAACTCAGTTGACATCCCCAACTGATAGGATTTGTTTAAAATTCGAATTACAAGTTTATCCAAACTTGCTAACATGTTCAAATGACAAGTAACTCCTAGTAACCGCCAACTGCCAATGCATGTTTCAAATTTGGCGCCAATGTCTTGCCTTTGGCACTTAGATTCGCACCAGCCCTATATGTCTATGCCATGCCCAGGCCCTCCACATATGCTTGTGCCATGGAACAGGTTCTCCCCTGCATAGCTTGCCATTGGGGTCCTACTTCGTGCGCCATTTACCTTGTCCACACATATCCTTAACTTGTTTACCCATGACTTTTCCATATCATAGCTTGCCTTGCCTTAGCTTGAGCAGCCCCTGTCATACCTTAGCCATGTCCAGCCTTGCATTGCCTTAGCTTGTCCAACCCTTGCCATGGCTTAGACACGTCCTACCTTGCATGCCCTGGACACACCAATGCTAAGGTCTTCCTTCAGTTGAATTTTATCTTTACTAAAGTCATAGGCCTTGGCTAGCCTCATCAGGTAAATCACTAGCTAAGCCCGAGCTTCTCAAACCATCGAGTTGAGGGTCTGAAAAACTTCCCCCACCCAATGATCTCATCGTTCTCGATGAGATAGAACTCCTTATATGACCAGGATACTTTTTAATGGTAGAATCGAGGAATTCTTAATTTGATCCTCAAACTACCACAATGATGCTGCTTTCTCCTAGGTTGCATCACATTCCTTCTTGTCCTTCCAATGAATTAGAAACTCTACTCTCTAGCTCTTATTATGGTATTCAACCAGCCTATGATCCAGAATCTTTTTAATTTGATATTCAAAGTGTGCTCGCACAATAGGAGGAGCACGTTTGGAAGTGGACTTTGTTGGATCCTCAGCATCTCTATAGAAAGGCTTCAAAAAGCTCACGTGTAATGTGGGGTGAATCTTAAGTCGCTTTGACAGATTTAACTGACAAACAACTTAATCCATTCTTTCAAACACTTCAAAGGGTCAATCATATTTTGCAATCAATGAGCGATGCACTGTTATGCCGCTAATGTTCTTCCAAATCTGTGTATTCAACTGCAGCAACACTTTGTCTCTAACTTGGAACACTAAAGCATGTCGACCTTTCTTAGTATACTTCTTTATTCATTTTGTTGCCTTCCTTAAGCTGTCTTACGCCTCATCTAGCATCTCTTACTTGTCACACACATATTTGTGAGTAGAAAGACACTTCACTTAAGCATCAGTCCTAGAGAATTCCAATGGTGTGTTGGGATGCATGCCCAGGACCAACTCAAACAGACTCTTCTCTGTTGCAGACGACCTGTGCAAGTTATAACCAAATTGTGCACTGTCCAGCAAGTCAGCCCAGTTTTTCTAATTTGTAGTCATATAGTGTCTGAGATATTCCTCAAGCAAATGATTGATTCTTTCCATTTGTCCATCAGTTTGTGGGTGGTTAGCCGTTGAGAACATCAAGTCAGTGCCCATTATGTTGAACAAAAAAGTCCAAAACTAACCAGTGAACCTAGTATCCCAATCACTCATAATATCCTATGGAACACAAAACTTTTTCACAACGCGCTTATAAAATAACTCAGTAGATATTTCAGAAGAACATACAGTAGGGGCAACAATGATGATACCATATTTGGAGAACCTGTCAACCATGACTATGATTGACACTTTCTCATCCACTTTTGGAAATTCGCAAACGTGTGTTGCAAAGAAGGCTACAAAATTAATATAACCTGCCTATATCTCTCTTTATCAGAATCTGCCGCAATCCTCCAAAGGAGCCTGTAAGTTCGATAAGTGGAAGACTCCAAGTCTAAGGATCAGATGCCATAAGTCCAACTTTTTGGTAAGATGATTTGTTTTTGTAAATCTGTGTATGCGCTACCAAGAAGTCCAACTCTCTTTTACATGTTTTAATTTATGAAAGAAGAGTTCTTTTAATCTTTTAAAGCATGTTTCTATGCTCACAGTTATTAATGGAAGTTGGAAGTTTTCTTTATACCTACTATGAAACATGTAAACATTTGATATTTTTTGTACTTTAAAGTAAAGAAAGCTATATATTCTTCTAATCTACCATCATGGAAGGGAAGGGTAAACTTCTACTTAACTGATAAAGTTGTTATCATTTGGTCAGAAGGTCACATGTTCAAGTCATGAAAACAACCTCTTGCACAAATACAAGGTAAGATTTCATGCAATCTTGAAGAGGTCAATTGTCCCTTGAATTTCTCAAAATGCTTTGTTACTTAATATTAATTAATTATAAATGGATCAAGAGATTTCTAGCCCCGTGCATCAATTCTCTTAAAATATCTAACTCTACAAATGTACATTAATTTAGAAAATTTTCCTGAAATGCTAAGAAGCAGGGAACTGGGGGCAGAGATTCTCACGCTAGACGGTGTAATGAGGGATCTAACAGATCCCTTATCACTACGAGCTTTTACCATTGAACATGGTGGGAATGGATAAAAGTGTATCGGGCAAATTGCCGAAAATTGGTATGTACCTCATAATGAAATTGTAGGTCCTTTCCATGTCAAACTTCATAATGAAATTGTTGTAGGTTTATCCTTCACCATGTTATGCACCATATCCTTAGCAATAGTAATGCCCTCAGTGATAGATCTATCTTTGATGAAACTTGTCTCATTAGGAGAAATTAGCTCGTGCATCAAAGTGATCATTCATAATGTCCCAACAATTTTTTGTAGAACATCCCATTGACTCCATTATCTAAAAGAATTGGAAGATTGAAGAGGATGTAACTCATCATATAGGTGTTGAGTAGATAAAATGGAGGATCTAATTTAGAGTCCTCTGTAATAAAAAAGTTCCGCTAAAACATAAAATAAGATCTATAAAGTGATAGTTAGACTAACTTAATTATAGCTAGCGGGGTATTGTCCAGTCAAAAACTAGCATATTTAGAAGATGACAGTTGTGGAAATGGATATGTTGGAATATTAGGAGAGATATGACTAATAAATAAGATATCCTGGACAAGGTATAAGTGGCCTTGATAAAAGATAGGATGCAAAAAAAAAAAAAAAAACATTGAGATAGTTGGGGACATGTGTAGAAAAGATGCATGGATGTCCTAGTAGAGAGGCGTGAGTGATTAGACATGGATGATTTTAAAAGAGGTAGAGGCAAGTTGAAGAAGTATTGAAGAGTGGTGATTAGACAAGACATAATGCAACTAGAACTTATCGAAGATATGACCTATATAGGAGGTTATGAAGGACACATATTACGGTAGAAGATTAGTTAGTTTGTTGAGCAGGTTTTTTCCATTTTTCGTGTTTTGTTTTCTATAATACTTTGATCTATATTTTTCTCGAGTTCAAGATCTATCAAAAATGATCTCTTTTTTCCTTCATGGTAGTGATAAGGTCTAAGTACAGTTTATCATCTCATACCTTATTTGTATGGATCATTTTGGATATATTTTTGTTGGCTATATTTAAAATATAAAATATTTATTAAAAAGAAACATTTTAATAAGTTTTATTATGAATCAATTTGAGCAAAATATTTAGTCTATATCAACCAACTTTTAAACTTGCTTCCTTAATTTCCCCCAAATTGACTTGCAAGAAAATATACCTAGCAAAATCCGTTCAAATTTGACAAGTTGGGTAAATTATATTTTCACAGACTAACTTTTCTTACCTATAAAAATATCCTTCAAAATATATGTTCTATATAAGGAAGAAAGTATATGTTGTTCAACATTAGAGCAGAAATTTGAACTCCAAAGCAAAGATGGGAGAAAATAATTTTCCCACATTATAAATGAAAAAAGGCTTAATAGCATTTTTAGTCCTTCGATTATTATAAAATTCTAATTTTGGATACAAGTATTATCTTACTAAGTACATAAATCTTCAATTAATTAGAATATGGACTTTTGATCCTTTTGTATGTGAATATTCACAAGTTTAAAATAATGATTAACTGTAAATTACTTATGTACCTATGTGTTATGTTAAATTTGTTTGTCACTCTGATAATAATTAGTAATATAGTTTTAAAAGTTATATGTCATGCATCATACATAAATTACTAGAAACACACATTTAATTAGCTCATATTATATTATATACACACA
>JAABOM020083209.1:0-31217 GCA_011800125.2 Solanum clarkiae | reverse complement strand
ATTTTGGAACAATTTGAACTATAGTTTTCCAAACTATTTAACTCTCGGTCAAATGAACACCATTCATGGATTCTGAAGACTCAAAAGTTAAGGATGGAGTTAAGTTAGCATAAGAGTGGAAAGTAATGAACATAGGCTTTTCGTGGAAAGCTACGGGTATTTGCGCCCTCTAATAAAATACATCCTTTCACACTTTTACAACTTGCGGGCTCTACATACCCAGGAGTCAAAATATAATTACATTTTTATATAAAAAAAATACCAAGGAGTGAACATAGGATATATTTGGACCCAAATTGTGAAGGATAAGGAATTTTTTAACCGTATGATGTTGACTAGGCTTAACTAGTTCATGCCAAGAGATAGGAATCTTTACATACCTTGATTTCTTTCTCCAACTAATTACAACTCAAGACCAATCCAATTTATGCTTCCGGACATCCAACGTCTACACAAATTATAATAACGCCAATGATTAACAACCATATCGGGTCTTAAATCCTAACTTTTTATTCCAATTTTTTTTTAAAAAAATTGGCGGCATCTCCCCTTAAAATACGCCGCCCCGAGAATTCAACTCGGCTCAAATAAGCAATCAACAACAACAACAACCACAACCTACAACATCAATAAACCCTCTCAAATGCCATCACAACATCAAAAACACCACAAAACGCTATTATGGCACAACTTGATAAAACAGGGCAGCATAAGTATAGGTACACATCCACCATATTCAAGCCTCCCAATATATTCCAAGAACCAAAATATATCACTCCAATGCCCAACGCAAATCCCCAACATTAAAACATAACATTACACTTCCAATAGGGCTCCAATTCACGCTAACCCTCATTTATACATTCACATAGTTTTTCAACACTTCTTTCACCCCGTAAGGACTATTTTCATGTCAACTAAATATAAACACATGACTATAAATCAATATATTCACATATGCAAGCTTGTCCCCATTTCGAACCCCAAATTCCAAATTCACAAGTCAAACTAACAATCAACCCTCTTTTCATGTTTTACCTTCAATTTAGCATACCCCTAACACACCCACAAGTTTTAATTTACATAAATGAAGCTAGAAGTTAACATACCTTTCAAGCCCCTTACTAGATCCAAATCTTCATAGTCGTCAAACCAAGCATTTCCTCGACCAACTAATTCCTCCACACCACTTAGGGAACTCAATATACCAAGCTTGAAGCGTCAAATAATTGAAAGATCGAAAAAACACAATTTTCCTCTTGGTCACTATGCCAACTCGAGAGGTGTTGCTTATGCTTGCTCTCTTCTATTTTTTTTTTCTAAGTGTGGAAAAAGCTCTCTTCTTGAACAAGAGATGAATACATATATATAGGCCACAAGTTTCAATTGGAACCAATCAGAAATAGCCACACACATGACCCCATTTAACAATTTTAAATCTTAAAGACTACACCTTAGAAGAAATTTACATTTGGTCCCAAACTTTTCCAAATTGAACCAATTAAGGACTTATGGGTTCTAACATTTTAGAGTGATCTCGAAGGATGTCATGGCCCCCGCTCCATTCGTATTGGAGGTGTTGTTTGATATGGATATTATTTATTGAGCCTGACAACTTTTATGTATATGATATTATGAAAGACTTCCCTTAGTCCTTTATTTCCCTCTATGCTCTTTTTATGTTAATGACGAGATGAAAGTCCCAAGTCCCGCTTCTCTTAGACTCTATTATTACTTGCTTGTTGTCTTATTATGCTTCCTAAACCAAGGTGTGTAAATGATATGCTAAGAGGCTTGTTCGGGGTTCTTTTAGGTTCCCTATTTGCCGTGCTAAATCAAGGCCATAAGCTTGGGTCTTAACAAGCTTACATGCCCTTCTTTGTAGAATCTTCTAGAAATGGCAAAGAGGGTTTCATTAGATAGAGGAATAATGTTAGGTACATCTAATGGCATGACATGAATCATTAGAAAGTGAAACATTTCCTAAAATGCCTCACAGCCTCTTACCCATAGTTTTGGCGTTCTTCACAACCAAGAATAAGACTCTACTAGACGCGATATGTTGGATGTCCGAGGATAATTTATAAACCTAAAGCTCTGTTACCAAGCTAGATTGGTCTCAGAGCACTAGGTTGTTAATGGTCCTCAGAAATCCAATGCACCGCATCGAGTAGAGTCTTGTTCATGGTTGTGAGGCACGCCACAACTATGAATAGGAGGCTATGAGGCATTTTTTTTTAGGAAATTATTCATTTTTTCATGATCTATGTCGTGCTTTAGGTTTAAAAATAAGGCTTCCTTCCTAATGGACACTCTTTTACTCTTTTAGATCATGCCGCCACAAAGGGGAAGACCACAAAGGGATCTCCCACCCGAGGAGGGTCCGATTCCCCTAGAAAAAGGGGCTACACATTTCGAATTTCAGAATACCATTACCATGTTGGCCCATGCCATGACTAACCAATTGATCCAAGGAGCCCAAGCTCCTCATGCTCCTATTCCACCCTCAAGAGTGAGGGACTTCACAAGGATGAACCCTTCGAAGTTTCATGGTTCCAAAATGGAAGAAGATCCCCAAGAATTAATAGATAAGATATAAGGTCCTTGCTATTATAGGGGTGAGTTCAGAGGATAAGGTAGGACTTGCAGCTTACCAACTCAAGGGTATTGCACAAATTTGATTCACTTAATGGAAGCTACAGAGGGGGAACAATGATCCCATTCCATGGGAGGAATTCACGTCCGCCTTCCTCAATCGGTTCTTCCTTATTTAATTGAGAGAGGCAAAGATGATGGAATTCATGAATATCAAACAAGGCTCCATGATTGTGAGGGAGTTTCCCTTCAAATTCAAAAACTCTCAAAGTATGGTACTCACTTGGTTGCTAATTCTAGGGCAAGATTAAACAAGCTTATGTCGGGGGTGTCCGACTTGGTGAATGAAGAATAACACACCGCTATGCTTGTGGGTGACATGGAATTGTCTCGGCTCATGACCTCTACCGAACAACTTGAAGGGGAGAAGCTTAAGAAGAGGAGGAGTGGAGAGCCCAAGATGGCTCAGTTTGGTAGTGTCTTTCAAGGTGCTAAGGGTGGTTGTTTCTAACAAGGTCACAAATTCCAAGGTCAAGGGTCCTCTAATGCTCCAAACAGGAGGTTTACTAATGATGGGGTGCCTAACCTAAGGTTTCAAGGTGGCAATGGTGGGAAGACTCTCCCTAGGTGCCAAAAGTGCTGGAGAAATCATAGTGGCCTATGCTTGAGAGGTTCAAATGCTTGCAATGGGTGTGGGAAAGTAGGCCACAAGATTGTTAATTTCCCCTATGCTCAAAACAAAGGTAAGTATGGCCATCCTCAAGACTAACATGCTCATGTAGTAACTGAAATGGGAGGCCAACAAGGGGGTGCTCCACCATAAAATCAATTTTATACTCTCCAAGGAAAACATGGAGTGGATGATGTGTCCAATGTTGTTACTAGTATGTTAAAGGTTTTTTATTATGATGCGTATGGTTTATTATATCCAGGTGCCACACTTTCTTTCATCACTCCTTTTGTTACCAATAAGCTTCATGTGTGTCCGGAATTGCTGTGTGAACCCTATGAGGTGTTTACCCCTGTTGGTGAGTCTATTATTACTAGAAGAGTCTATAGGGGTTATCCCGTGTCTATATTGCATAAAGTCTTGCCTTGTGATTTTGTTGAACTTGACATGCTAGATTTTGATATTATTCTTAGGATGGATTGTTTACATGCATATCATGCTTTCATTGATTATAAAACTCATAAAGTTAGATTCTAATTTCCTAATAAGCCCCTCCTTGAGTGGGAAAGTCATAATTTCGTAGTTAAGGGTAGGTTCATTTCTCGTCTTAAAGCCTAGAAATTGATTTCTAAGGGTTGCATGTACCATCTTGTGAGGGTTAGGGATGTTGAGTCTAAGTCCCTCCTATTGAGTCAGTTCTGGTGATCAATCAGTTTCATGATTTCTTTTTCGATATGCTTCCTGATGTTCCTTCAAAAAAGAAAATAAGGCTTTGGTATAGCCTTCCTTCTTGATACACAACCTATTTCCATTCCCCCTTTCCTTATGGCCCCGATGAAGTTAAAATAGTTTAAGTAACAATTGACGGATTTATTAGAGAAGGGTTTCTTAAGGCCTAGCAAGTCACCCTGGAGTGTACTAGTGTTGTTTGTTAGAAAGAAAGATGGCTCACATAGAATATGCATCGACTGTCGGCAACTCAATAAGGTCACTATAAAGAAGAAGTAACCTCTGCCAAGGACAGATGACCTATTTGACCAACTACAAGAGACTAGTCATTTTTCTAAGATAGATCTTCGATCTAGATAGCACCAAGTGAGGGTGAGGGAGTGTGATATTCCCAAAATGACTTTTCGGACTACATATGGGCACTTTGAATTTGTGGTGATGTCATTTGGCTTAACTAATGCACCAGTGGTATTTATGGATCTCATGAACAGGGTCTAGACCCTACTTTGACATATTAGTGCAGTCTTCATGGATGACATATTGATTTACTCCCGAAGTAAAGAAGATCATGTGAATAATTTGAGGATGGTGTTGCAAATTTTGAGGGATGAGAGGTTGTTTGCTAAATTTGATAAATGTGGATTTTGGTTAAAGGAGGTTACATTCCTATGGCATGTGGTGTCGGGTTATGGAATTGAAGTGGACCCTGAGAAGATGGAAGTGATAAGAAATTGGCCTAGGCCCTTGACTCTAGAAGATATAAGGAGTTTCTTACATTTAGAATGGTATTACCTCTGGTTTGTAAATGGTTTCTCTTCAGTTGCATATCCTTTGACAAATTTGACACAAAAGAAGGCAAAATCTGTTTGGACCGATGATTGTGAAAGAAGTTTTCGAACTTTGAAATACAAGTTTATTTTTGCTCCTATTTTGGCTTTTCCGGAAGCGCTAAAAGGGTTTGTAGTTTATTATGATGCTTTAAGGATTGATTTGGGGTGTGTATTAATGCAAAATGGCAAGGTTATACCATATGCTTCTCGGTAACTAAAGGTGCATGAGCATAATTATCCCACCCATGATCTAGATTAGCAGTCGTGGTATTTGCTTTGAAAATATGGTGTCATTATTTATTCAGGGTTCATGTAGATGTATTTACTGATCACAAGAGTCTCCAATATGTGTTCACACAGAGGGATCATAATTTGAGACAAAGAAGGTGTTAGAACTCCTTACGGATTATGAAATGAGTTTGCACTATCATCCCAACAAAGCTAATGCTATGGTTGATGCTCAAAGTAGAGTTTCCATGGGAAGTCTAGCTAATATTGATGATGGCAATAAGGAGATGGCTAGAGAAGTCCATCGATTGGCTAGATTGGGAGTAAGTTTTAGTGAAGTAGAGAATGGGGGTGTGCTGATATTTGATGGCTCCAAATCTTCCTTGATTGAAGAGGTCAAGTCCAAACAAGACCTTGGCCTATGTGTGTCCTTAGGTACCAAGGTAGGCTATATGTGTCTAATGTTGATGGATTAAGGGATGTGATTTTGAAAGATACATAATTGGTCCTACTCTATTCACCCCAGTTCCACAAAAATGTACAGATATTTGAGGAAGGTGTATTGTGGGGTGGTATGAAAAGCGATATTGTCAAGTTTATAGCTCGTTGCCATAATTTCTAACAAGTCAAAGTCGAATATCAAAAGTTTTGTGGCCTATCCCAAGTCATAGAAATTCCTACTTGAAAGTGGGAAGAGATAAACATGGATTTTGTGATTGATTTGCCAAAGACTAGAAAGCACTTTGATTCTATTTGGGTTATCGTTGACAGGATGACAAATTCAATTCAATTTCTAGAAGTTAAAACAACATATGGTGTTGAGGATTATGACAAGATATATATTCATGAGTTGGTTAAGTTTCACGGGCTACCATTGCCTATTATTTCAGATCATGATGCTAAATTCACTTCTCACTTTTGGAGATCCTTCCAAAAGGGTCTTGGTACCAAAAGTAAGCTTAGCACGGCTTTTCATCCTTAAACAGATGGTCAAGCCAAAAGGACAATTCAAACTCTAAAGGATATGCTTAAGGCTTGTGTTTTGGAGTTCAAGGGTGGTTGGGATAAACATCTTCTGCTCATTAAGTTTTCTTACAACAATAGCTACTACTCTAGTATTGCCATGGCTCCCTTTGAAGTTTTATATGGTAGGAGTTGTAGATCCCTGGTTGGGAAGTTCAATATAGGGGAATATCATGACCCAAGCCTAAGGCCTAGACGTGACACGGCACAAGGAGAACCCGAAGGGACCCCAAGCAAACCTATTAGAGCATCATTACACATCTTTGATCGTGGAAACAATAAATCAAGCATCAAGAGATAAAAGAATGGGAAATCGAGGCTAAGGGAAGCACTTCCA
This sequence comes from Solanum clarkiae, assembly GCA_011800125.2. Classification (NCBI taxonomy): domain Eukaryota; kingdom Viridiplantae; phylum Streptophyta; class Magnoliopsida; order Solanales; family Solanaceae; genus Solanum; species Solanum clarkiae. The sequence goes on along the minus strand of JAABOM020083209.1, from coordinate 24,805 downwards.
TATCATCATAATCAAGAGAAAAGAGTCAATTCATATCATAAATACATAACATGTCCAACAACCGCCTCTACTACATAGATAAGAGCGGGGGCCAAGACAAAGCAACTAGGCTCGCCCTCATAGTCAAATACAACATAAACAAGAGTGTCTCAATGAATAATAAGAGAGAGTGTAGGCTAAGGTCCTTGAAGTGGAGGACTCACCCACTAGCTTGAGTAGTACCGAACTAGCCACATGGAGGATGATGATCAACTTGGGCACCGGTTCCTACATGGTGACATATGTAAGCATAGAATATCCGTTAATATGTTTTAATGTAATAAATATGTAGGATGCGATTCAACAATAGATAGGCATCATAGTCAAAATGTATAATATTAAGCAATAGGCATAATATAACAATATGGTATGTATGATCAATGCTTAAGTAAAGCATGCTTAAGTAACTCATGCTCATATAGGATATCATATGTGTAGAAGAGACCATGTTAGCTATTCAAGGTATAAACCTCTTGGTGGTTATGTGGTATAAACCTCTTATATGTTCAATGATAATCACACCTTATCAACATGGTGACGAAGTATAAATCCCTCCCAGGGTTGATGAGTATAAACCCCCAACATGGTTACCGGGGCTCTTGTCCCCACGGATCGAATATGATATAATACAATACTTTATTATAGAGTATATCCTATACATAAGCTCATTTCATCATCATATACTCATTCATATCATATCTCAGGCTTTGCACCTTCAACTCCTCAAGAAACCACAATCGGACATTTTATCAAACACTTAGAGGGTGTGAAGTGGTAGTATAAAACCATGCAAATTAGAGATATAATCATGCAAGAAAATCCATTGTAAAACAATTAATCAACATCTTGCAACACCCTCAAGACATATACATCAAAACCTCTCATCATGTCTTACAATTGATCCAAGATTTATAGCTTAAAATGTGGCAAAACAGTCATAACTTTACATAGCTTTAATATAGTGTGCAGTGAATTTCATAATGATCAAGACTCATTTGTAAATCAACTTTAAATCATGCAATTTATGTAAACGGGTGCTTGGGTATCATGGGTGAAAGTAACCCATGAAAGAAATCCACATACCTTGGCTTAGAGATGAACTTAGTGAAGATTGGAGATGAAGACTGAAGCTTTAAGAAGAACCTTGAAGGAGGACCTTGCTTAGGATGAGGGGTTGGGACTTGAATTTGGGGAGTGAAAATATAAATGAGTCTTTGAGTGAGTTTTAGGAAATGTTTGGATGATATGAGGGTGAAATTTTGCTATATATAGGCAAAAACACGTTTGGAAAAACTTGGTCCCAATACTTAGAAAATTTTGGACGAACGAAAAAAATGCAGTCACAAAAATATATTCCGCAACGCACACTACTCTCCAGAAATTGCACTTTCGAAAATCATAATTGCTAATCATTTGCTCTTAAATTGGGGTTAGACCCTTTTTCACCTAATTTTTACTCCCTAATCACCAATATGAAGTCGGATTATAGAAATAACAAACGGATTTTGAGATATGTGGAATTTGAAATTCTATGCATTCCGAGGCACATTTTCAGGTACTATTTGGGATAGTTTCAATATCTCCCCCTTGGGAACATTCGTCTCCGAATGTAAAAGAGATGTACAAGACAAGAATTATCATAAACAAGTCAGCCCAAACTAAAATGTAACATCACATTTAAAACACTATTTTCAAAACCTTAACATGAGTGTAAAATCATCATGACTTGTCAACTTGAACATGAATGCATATGAATGACATAGGGGCTGAAACATAAGACTTGAAAGCACATAGGGGACTTATAATTAGTACCTTAGGCTTGAGTGGAGTGGAAAAGATAAGGATATCACTTTTGCATGTCCGCTTCGGCTTCTCGAGTAGTACTTTCGATTTGTTGGTTCCTCCAAAGGACCTTAATGGATGCTACCACCTTGTTCATAAATCTCTTCACTTGCTTAAAAAGGATCTGAACCGGAACCTCCTCATAAGTCAAGTTATCCTCAAAAACACCCACCACATTAACAGGCACAATAGCATTAGGGTCACCAACACATTTTCTCAACATTGAGACATGGAACAGCAGATGAACCAAATTCATTTCACTAGGCAACTTCCACTCATACGCTACCTTGCTAACCCTCTTCAAGACCTCATAAGGACCAACATACCTTGGACTCAACTTCCAATTTTTACCAAAATAGACCACACCTTTCATTGGAGAAACCTTCAAATAAACCCAATCACGCACTTTGAATTCAAGGTCTCTTCTTCTCACATCGGCATAAGATTTTTAACGACTTTAATTTGGGTTGTTCTCAACCTTTCCATGATCATCCTAACCTTCTCAAGAGCCTCCATAACCAGATTTAGTCCCAATAAAGCCACCTCTCTAACCTCAAAGGAAGATGGTCATCCCAACTACCCCTCAACTCCAATACACAAGCTCTATGCATATCCTTAGGGGTTTGAATGGTTCGTTCAACTTGGCAATCTGTTTGGGAGTGAAAGATCGTACTAAGGTGAACTTTTGTACTAAGACCCCTTTGGAAGGACCTCCAAAAGTGTGAAGCGAATTGTGAACCACGCTCCGCTATGATGGACAAAGGAACCCCATGCAACCTTACCATCTCATGGATGTACAACCTTGCATACTCTTCAGTCCAATATATGGTTTTAATTCGTAGAAAATGAGTCAATTTCGTCATCCTATCAACTACCACACAAATAGAATCAAAACCTTTTCTAGTCTTGGGGAACCCAACGACAAAATCCATATTAATAACCTCCCACTTCTAAGTGGGAATCTCTATGTCCTGGGTTAGACCACCCAGCCTTTGATGTTCAGGTTTGACTTGTTGACAACTATGGTAACCGGACACGAATTTGGCAATGTCCCTCTTCATGCCTTCCCACCAATACATATCTCTCAAGTCTCTATACATTTTGGTGGAACCGGGGTAGATAGAATAAGAAGGATTATAGGCCTCATCAAGGATCTTCTCCCTCAAACCATCAACACAAGGCACACAAAACCTACCTTGGTACCTAAGGGCACCATCTCCCCCTTGGAAGACAACCTCTACTTTTCCCTCTTTCACCAAGGCCTTCAATTCAAGCAAGGAGGAGTCAAGATCTTGTTTTGCTTTCACCTCATCAACCAATAAAGACTTAGACCCATCAATAACAACCATACTATCACCTACTTCTTCCAACCTAACCCCAATCTAGCCAATCTATGCACCTCCATAGCCATTTCCCTATCACCACCATCAACATGAGCTAGGCTACCTATGGACACCCAACTAAAAGCATCTGCCACCATAGTTGCCTAACCCGGATCATAATGCACACTCATGTCATAGTCTTTGAGAAGTTCTAGCCACCTTCTTTGTCTCAAGTTGAGATATTCTTTTGTGAAGACATATTGGAGGTTCTTATGATCGGTTAAAACATCAACATGCACCCCATACAAGTAATGGCACCAAATCTTTAATGCAAACAAAATGACAGCTAACTATATATCATAGGTAGGGTAATTCCTTTCATACACTTTGAGTTGTCTAGGAGCACAAGCTATGACCTTACTATTTTGCATTAGCACACATCCCAAACCAACTCTAGATGCATCATAATACACAACAAAACTTTCAAGCCCATCCAGTAGTGACAATATAGGAGCGAACACAAACCTATCCTTCAATGTTTGAAAGCTTTTCTCAAATTCATCGGTCCGCACAAACTTAACCTTCTTTTGAGTCAATTTGGTCATGGGGGATGCAATGGAGGAGAACCCATTCACAAATCTTCTATAGTAACCCCGCAAGACCCAAGAAGCTACTAATTTCAACAGGGTCAAAGGTCTACACCAATTCCTAATCATATTAATTTTTTTAGGATCCACTTTTATACCATCCCCCGACACCATATGACTAAAGAATGCAACCTCCTTCAACCAAAATATAAACTTATTATATTTGGTATACAATTTCTCCTCCCTCAATCTTTGCAACACCTCTTAAATGACCCATATGTTCCTCCCTACTATGTAAGTAGATCAAAATATCATCAATGAAGACCACAACAAAGGAATCAAGGTAAGGTTTCAAGACCATATTCATTAGGTCCATGAAGATGGTTGGTGCATTAGTCAACCCAAAAGACATCACAACAAATTCATAGTTCCCATATCTAGTTTGGAAGGCCGTCTTGGGAATATCACACTCCCTCACCCTCACTTGATGGTACCTGGACCACAGATCAATCTTAGAGAAGAAGCTAGCCCCTTACAATTGGTCAAACAAGTCATCAATTCTTGGAAGAAGAGACCTATTCTTTATAGTGACCCTATTGAGTTACCGGTAGTCAACACACATTCTAAGTGACCCAACCTTATTTTTCACAAATAACATTGGGGCACCCTAAGGTGATTGGCTAGGCCTAATAAATCCCTTTTCTAACAAATCTTTTAATTATTCCTTCAACTCCGTCAGGGCCGTATGGTAAGGGGGAATGGAGATAGTTTGAGTACCGAGAAGAAGATTATGCCAAAATCTATCTCCCATTTGGGAGGGACAGTGGGAAGGTCATTTGGAAAGACATCAAGAAACTCATTTACAATCGGAGCAGACTCAATGGAAGGGACTTTGGACTCCATATCCTTAACCCTCACAAGATGATACAAACACCCCCCTAGAAATCAACTTATGGGCTTTAATGCATGAAATAAATCTACCCTTGACCACCACATCTTGACTTTTCCACTCAAGGATGGGTTTATTAGGAAATTGAAACCTGACTCGATGAGTTCTATAATCAATAGAAGCATAGTACGCATATTCCATCCCAAGTATGACATCAAAATCTACCATGTCTAATTCAACATGATTACAAGGTAACAAATTATGCAAAACGCAAATAGGACAACTCCTATGAACTTTCCTAGCAACAATAGAGGCACCAATAAGAGGAGACACTTTATATGGCTCATGCAACAACTCGGGGACAACACAGAACTTTTTAGCAACAAGAGGCGTAACAAAGGCAAGAGTGGCAACTAGATCAATCAAAGCATATACATCAAAGTCAAAGATTTTCAACATACCAGTAACAATATCGGGGACCTCACCAACCCCTTCCCTTCCATGTAGAGCATAAAATCGATTGTGCCTTGGGGGACCACCTCTCTCCAATGGTACTGCATTAGCTCCTCGGACCTTGCCCTCGTTTCTTGGACAAGATACCTTCTTGTGACCAAGCTCCACATATTCATAGCATGAATTAAAACCTTTAAAACATGGGTCTCCATGGCACCTTCCATATTTAACACATCAATAGAACCATCCCACTAACACCTTGAGGCCTAGGGAACTCATTGGCAAACCCTCTATTAGTAGAATGAGGAGGCTCTTGGCCTTAACAAAATTTAGCACCATTTTGGAATTTACCCTCAAATCGGGCCCTTTAAGCCTCATTCCTCCTTCTCTTCCTTAATTTCTCCTCCTCCATTTGCTCATCATAGGTCATCAACTGAGACAAGTCTATGTCACTAATTAACATGGTAGACCGGCATTCTTCACTTACCAAGTCGGAGACCCCCATCATGAACTTATTCATCCTAGATCTGGGATCAGCCACCAAATGAGGATCATACTTTGAAAGTTGATTAAACTTGAGGGTGTACTCCCTCACACTCATAGCACCTTGTTTCAAGTTCACAAACTCTACCAACTTGCTTACCTAAACTCAAGAGGGAAAAATCGATTAAGGAAGGCCAATTTGAACTCCTCCCAAAGCACAACACGATTAACCCCCTTGTCACCCTTCCATTGATCATACCATATTTGAGCTACCCCATTGAGTTGGTACGCCACCAACTCTACCTTTTCATTCGGATAAACACCCATGATAATCAAGATTTTGTAGACCTTATCAATGAATTCTTGTGGATCTTTATCCACCTTTGACCTATAGAAAACAAAAGGATTCTCGTGAAGTCTTTTGCCCTAACTCCCGGGGTAGTAGCATGAGGGGCTTGGGCACCTTGATTGACTTGGTTGGCCACTACTTGGGCAAGCATAGTGAGAGCATCCCAGAGCTCACCATTGGTAGGTTACTCCTCAGGATTTTGAGCACTTCATCCTCGAATTTTTGGCATGATCTAGCATAATAAAGAACAATCATTAGGGGGATAACTCACAACAACTCTATAGCATAATATAGAATATGAAGAAGTGAAACATTTCCTAAAACTTCTCATAGCCTTCTACTCATAGTCATGACGCACTTCACAACTATGAATAGGACTCTAATCGACGTGGTAGGTTTGACTCCAAGGATCTATAAACCAAATGCTTTGATACTAAGCTTGTCACGACCCAAGTCTAGGACCTATACATGACATGGCGCGAGAAAAACCCTAAGGGACCCCAAGCAAGCTTCTTAGAGCATAATTACATATCGTTGCTCGCGAAAAGAATAAATCAAGTATCAAAAGATAAAATAATGGGGAAATTGGGGCTAAGGGAAGCACTTCCATATCATCATAATAAAGAAACAAGAGTCAACTCATATCATAGATACATAACATGTCCAACAACCACTTCTACTACGTAGATAAGACTGGGGGCCAAGACAAAGCAACCGGGCTCACCTTCATAGTCAAATAGAACATAAAGAAGAGTGTGTCAATACTTAATAAGAGATAGTGTAGACTAAGGTCCCCAAAGTGGAGGATTCACCCACTAGCTTGAGTAGTATCGAACTAGCCATGTGGAGAAGGATGATCAACTTGGCCATCGATTCCTACATGGTGACATCATGTAGGCATAGAGTATGCATTAGTACGTTTTAATGTACTAAGTATGTAGGATGCAATTCAACAATAGATAGGCATCATAATCAAAATGAAAAATATTAAGCAATAGGCATAATATAACAATATGGCATTATGATCAATGCTTAAGTAAAACATGCTTAAGTAACTCGGGCTCATATAGGATATCATATATGTAGAAGAGACCAATCTAGATATTCAAGGTATAAACCCATTGGTGCTTGTGCGGTATAAACCTCTCACATGGTTGATGATAATAACACCATATCAACATGGTGATGAAGTATAAACCCCTCGCATGGTTGATGAGTATAAACCCCCAACATGGTTACCAGGGCTCTTGTCCCCCCGGATTGGGTATGGTCCAATGCAACATTTTATATAGAGCATATCATATACATAAGCTCATTTCATCATCATATAGTCATTCATATCATATCTCATGCTTTGGACCTTCAACTCCTCAACAAACGACATTCAGACATTTGTGCGATGTACCTACTGCTAATTATCTTTTATATTTAATTATTAGGTTAAATTGTAAATAGTATAAATACTTTATCATAGGGTTTTTTCAATAGAGAGTTGATACATTGAATATTGTAGAGAACACTTTGAATATTCTCCCTTGAATATTCTTAGGGTTTTTCTAGGGTGTAGTGTAGATTCTCAATTTTAATTGGACGACCCACTTTTTGGGATTACAAAACTCACATTGTACTCATTCTCCATTAATCCAAGCTTATGGATTGCAACTTGTGGTGTTCTTATTCTTCATTGTTTTGGGTAAACTCTCAACTATGTACTCTACTTGTGTTGTTGTTGATTTTGACTTACCCATGAGTAGATAAGAACCCACAATTTGGGGTTATGGGAACCATGAGTAGTTGACTTGAAATAATCTAGACTTCGTGCATTTCTGTGATTTGGGTTTTGCATGTATTGTTTATTTCCCTTCATTTTGATTGTTGTTTGGTGGTGGCCAAGACCAAACGCCGCCTACTATCATAATATCGACCAAGACAGTGACGAATAGGAAAAGGGAAATGATAGTATTTGGTTGATGTATTCTCATCTAATTAACCAAACCTGAGTAAGGGGAGGTTGACTAGGCCAATGGTAATGGTTAGTTAGCACACCATGGTTGTCGACCACGCACTATGGTGAAATTGACTTTTACCTTAACAAAAGGGTTAGAAGAACCTAAGTTACCATCCTGCATATGTATTCCAAATTAGAGTTACATTGTATAGGGTAATTGAGTCAATGAATCTTGGGGAACATAATCCCAAGTTGTCCGCAATTTGAATATCTTCCAGCATAGTTAGTATAGTATTATTTTTGGTTTTGTTCTTAAATCACAACCCTCCCCCCCTCCAGTTAGAGATTTTAGAAATTGATGCATGAAATTATTGGTAGTAGTTCTCCATGGTCAAGCCCTGTATTCCCTGTGAATTCGATCCTAACCTTTGGTTAGGTTAATTGCTGACAGCGACTGCTTTCTTATTGGAGCGTGGACATAATCAAAAATTATGGTGCCACTGTCGGGGAATACAGCTAGGTTCTTGACTTGATTTCACTGTTAGTTAGTTCAAGTATTAATTTCTAGATTCTCTTGTATTTTACTTTTAGTTTTGTTTTTGTTGTTTAATTTAGTTATAGGTTTTCAAAGGAAAGGACGGTAAGATTCAACTCAGACAAGAAATCATATGCTGTGAATTACAATGGTTGAACAAAACATCATCATCACAAGTGATCTATATGAATAATTCCAGCAACATGTCCTATATATAGGCAAGAGTCTGAAGATCCTCAGGTTCACTTGCAGAATTTTACGCAAACATTAAGGGGAACTCTTAGAACACAACACCCAGCATGGGAGGCCATGGCTCTTCAGATGTTTCCCATGACACTTAGGTGCGAAGCTGCAGAGTGGTGGTTTATCCTTCCACCAAATATTTACTCTAATTGCAGAGAAGTAAAAAGGATCTTCCTCATGAACTTCTATAGAGAGACTAACAAGCCACTACAGGACATGATTGTTAACTTCCAACGAGCTCCAGGAGAGTTGTTAGTTGCAACTCTAGACAGATATAAAGAGTGTTTGGGGAAGATGCCAAATTATGGTTTGACAAATGAGGAACTTGTGGTAAGCTTCTACCGAGCACTTAGCTCCGAACAACAGTTTCAGGTCGATGCCTTGTTTGGAGAGGACTATTGGGCATTTTTTAAGCAGCCGTTTAATGATGTCATGGAATATATGGACATATTGTCTGCGATTAGCCAAGTGTACTTGCCATATCAATATCAACCATTTGTTCCCGCTAGAACATCAAGGTAAATCTCTAGTGGTACAAAAAGAGATGGTGTGGTCAGTTAGATAAAGCTACCACATCAGTAATATGTTACAGAAAAACCTTCAAAAGTTGAGAGTATTCTTGAACAACTACCTTCAAAAGTTGAGAGTATTCTTGAACAACTGATAAAGTAATTGGATGAGCAAGAGGAAACACTTCAAGAAATTAAGTTTGATGTTATCAAGATAAATTACAAGGTTGATCAACAAGCGATGGCAATTCAAAAGATAGATGGCCAAGTTGAGCAGGTTTCTAAGCAATTAGAGCATATATAAAAAGACAGAAGGAGAGATCATAGAAGTGGTGACACGAGCTCACCAAATCTTGAGAATGTCTAAGCACTCAAGATGACAAAGTCGATCCATGATTTTTAAATAAGGCACTTCTTGAGAGGCAACCTAAGTATCTTTTATATTTTTGGATTGCTTTGTTTTTGTTTTGATTGTATAAATTGTTAGATAGTAGATTGATGTTTTTTTTGATGTTCAAAACATTAAATCAGTTGTGCTATTATGGAAATTGGTGTATTTTGATGTAGGGTCTACAAGTATAGATCAAGAACTGAGAAATCAAAGAAAATTGCATTTGGAGCAGTCTATGATCAGGCCTATGAATTGTAGTGCACACTACGCCTCGTAGTCATGCCTTGTAAAGGGAAACAATAAGGATTTAAAGTTAGCACACAGATTATGAGCCAACCTTACGATTCATAGGGTCCCCTACGAGTCATAAGTGGGGTTCGTAGTGCCCAGGTATGGATTCTGATTTTTCTAAGTGGTGATGTTTGCTAGGAGACCAGGACCTATGTGTCATAGGAATCCCTACCACTAGTAATCGGGATCTCATAGACTCGATCTGCAAATTTTTCAAAAGGTCGACCCGGTTTGGTATATTCAGGGTCAAATGTTTATTTGACCCCTCATTTCCCTCTTTGAAACGATTCTCTCCACCATAACTCCCCAAATACTATTTACTACTATTCCATTCAATCCCAAAATATTTTTCTAGCAAGATGTCCCAGCAAGTACACTTCATTAGGGTTTCAACTTCTCTTATATCTCTCATTACATCTTCATCTTTCCATCTAGTGAGTTTTCGTGGTTAACTTTGGCACTCATTCTATAATCTTTCTTTATTGTTGTTTGAATGAGTGTTTTGTGATCATACTGGGTATACCCATTAGAAAATGATTGTGTGAGGCATGAGGAGTAGGATTTAGTGTTGTTAAATTCCCTGATATGATTTAAAATTGTTTGTTAGCCCTTGCTTGGTGGCTATAGTGTTGACATGTGATCAGGCAAGTTTGACACATGGTTATTGATTGATTATTTTACAAAACCTTGTTGGGGTCAAAACTTAGGAGTATTGGGGTATTTTGATTTTGCTAGTTTAAAGTACCCTTGGGTGAATTTGTTGCTACCTTCCATGTGTTTTGTACCATTGTTGATGAGTATGAGTTTTGGAGTTAATCATTTTTGGTATGTTTTGAAGGTAATTGGGGATTCTTGTTGTATTGTGGGGTTAAGGTTGATTATGTCGACTTGTCTTGTATGAGGCTGATTGTGTGTTCATGATTTCATGTTGCCTCAATGTTGTTTAAGTTTTGGGTTGAATATTTTTTTGTCCTTGTGGGAAGGTTACAGGCACCACAGGTGCCTTCTGTTTTCTGCTATGAGGACCTATTATGAGTCATAGGTCACCCTACGAGTCGTAATAGTCCCTCGTAGAAGGCATCAGTCAGCTGTGGATCCTTAAGACTTACCATACGAGACTCGCCTACGACTCATAGTGTCTACTATGAATCATAGTGAGGGGCTCATTGGACCTTTCCTGTTCTGAATTTTATTCTACTTCCTACTATGAGTCTAGAAAATGACTCATTGTTCAACCTATGAGTTGCATCTGAGCCTCGTAGTTGTGATCAGAATGGTATTATCTCAGGCATTTTTGCACTATGAGACTATTGTATGACTTGTAGGCCACCTTACAAGTTGTACCTATGCCTCGTACCTACAGACCTGGAACTGGTTCAGTGTATTTATTTTGGTGTTTTTGTTATTCTTTGTTTGATTGTTCTGTGTGAGTCCCTTTTGGATCAAATATCTTGAGGCTCAATGTATTGTATTTGGGAAAGTTTTAGGTACAATGCCTCTAAGAGGTAGAAAAGACACTTCCACCACTTTGAGACACCAACTGAGAGATGAAACATCTGATGATGCTCAGTTATAAGAGTCAATAGAGGAGATGAATATGCACATTAATCTTGAAGCAAATGTACCATTGACAAGGTCTCAAGCATCAAGAGCCCCAATGGAAGTCACTAGTCCCTCCTAGTCTGACAAGGAAGGCAATGAAGAAGGATCAGATGATGACCTCTCACTCTCTAAGTTAGACTCTATTGAGGCATCATAGAGCTAGCCTGAGGAGACTGCACCCCAATAGCCGACTGATCCTACTTAAATTTCCACGTGCACGGACCCCCAAAACATGAGATGGTGTGTACCAGGAATGAAAGAAAATTATGATAAGGGGATGGAACTAAAAAGTCAGGGGAAGTTGTTCCGACAATTCTATGAGGAGGGGAAGCTCAAGGACTCAGGGATGCACAATGTACCAAACTTTGAGGCTAACATCGATCTCCACGGGCTAAGGTAGTTTTCGTAGAGTTTGGGAAAGTATGCCCCATATATAGTCCGAGAATTCTAGGCGTCCTACTATGCTACCATTCGCAAGGAACTTCCCAGAAATAAGAAGGCAATTAAGCAGCCATATTTGTGTGAGATCCTAGTTTGGGGTAAGATTGTTGATATTTTCGAAGAAACTATCAGAAAGGTATAGTTTGGGCCAAACTACAGAGCTCCTCATTCCACTGCTGAATATGATAAACGGATTGCAAAGATGAGGAAGGCGGTAAATGATAAGGATGTTGGGTTGAAAACAGAGCTCCTCAGGTAGATAGCAGGTCAGATTTGTGAGGCAGGTACTAAGCCTACATGGGTCACTAACCACGCTGATCCTATTGTGAAGTCCCACCTCTCCTTCCAGGTAAAGTTTTGGCAGTCCATTATCCATTGGTGAATCAGACCCACATTTACGGATACTGTGATCACATTGGAGAGAGTTGTGTTATTAGCTAGCATTCAGGCTGGCTATGAGATTGACTGGGCTCGCATTATGGTAGAGTAGATCCATGAGTCAAATATTTGTACCCAGACTGCATTGCCTTTACCCATCCTAATATATAGATTATGCAATGCAGTCAGGGTACATGTTTCTCTCCATTTTGATCCATACGTAAAGGCCCTATGCACCATGGATCACAGCCTGATCAAGGCTGATGAGAAACCTGAATCCCTACAAAGAGAAATTTCTCCTCCTATCCCAGAGTCATTCCCCGTTGAGCCACAGACTTAGGAGTAAACCCCAACCACCACCAGTGCTACTCCAGCTACTTCAAGGCCATCTCCAGTTATTAAGATCGAGGCAATGCCATCTTCTAGAACACATGCACCAGCACCTTCCAGTATACAGGTTGATTCTCTTATATCTTCTATTGCTTTTCATGCATTGGTGCGCAGGGTAGCCACAGCGGAGCTCTAGTTGTAGCGGTTAGCTGGACACATCAAACCACAAATCAGTCAGATGGTCCAGGCCTCAGAGGAGAGGAAAAAGGCATTCGTCGTGACATGATCTATTAGATAGTTAGAGCAATAGATGCTCAAATAGATGCTTTCGAGGAGAGGATCCAGAAGAAAATTGCAGATGCCCGACCTGCTTACATGAGCGCAGTGATAGAGCAGTTGGTCAAGTTCAAGGCCTACTTATTGAAGACATTAGCGGCCCTGATACCAATTGTAGTAGTGGCACCCGGGGGTGATGACATATTTGACTTATTCGAGGACCGCCCACATGTCCACAGGAAGAGGCCCTCAAGAGTGAGGAACCAGCGGTGAGATGAAAGAGCCCGAGGACTGACGAAATATGGCAACACTGGAAGAGGATCCAATATTGGATAAGGTGGTGTAGGAATCCCTAGCTCTGGCAACTATACAGAGGGGTCGGGAGAAGTGGATAGCATGGGGAGAGAGTAACTCGTAACCAACTGTAGCCCATACCACCGAGGAGGTGACCAAAGTCTATGGCCCCTAGGACCAGACAGATGCCGGTGCTTAAGCACCAAGTGTTGGATATTTTGACCCAAACCCTTGCTATTTAAGGATACTTTGTTCCTTATCTCTGACAATATCTTCTTCCTGTTAATGTTTGGATATGTTTAAATATTGTGTTTTGAATGTTGTTTTTTACTATTTTTTGGATGTTTGGTTTTTGATATATGTGTGTGCGCGCGCGCGTGCGCTTACTTTGAGGAGAAAGTATTCTCTTTTGGTGGGGTATGGAAAGTTATGGATTAGGGTGAAGTCTAAGTAACCTCAAGTCCATAACTTCCCCTATTTTTGATCCCAAGTATTGAACCAGCATGTTTAGATAGTGTAGATAATTTATAGATATATTGTAGTTATGATCTTTTGGCATATATATAGTTTGTAAATGCTTTTTGAATATTAAAAAATTCAGTACCCTCAATATTTTTGAGATTGTTAGTTATTTTTGCAATCATACATATGAGTATTTGGTAATATTTGTTCTGATAATGAGAAGGTAAGTTGACACTTGAAGCATAACCTGTGAGTCTATACTTGATTGTGTATGTGATTCGATGTGTGTGTGAGCTTGTTTTGCCGCATTCATGTATTATGTTGGACTCAGAACTTGTCTTATTACTCTAATATTGGATTGGTGATTTTGTTAAATTGGGAAAGCATCTGGGCCATTTTTCTTTTAGTGAAGTTTACTTTTGCCTAAATAACCTACCAAATGTGATAGTTTATCCCCTGCTCCAATTGTTTGAGCTTTTCAGGTACCTATTCTTTCTTGACACCTAGCTAGCCTAGTCTTATTTTATGAAATACCTTGGCATTGGCCCTGCTCTATCCTTAACATGTTAACCTTGATTGAGGCTAAAAGCCTAAGTTGAGGGTAGCTACGAATAGTTGCCCTGGTTTGGGGAATAGATATTGTGTGTTTCACCTTATGCTAAAAGCCTAAGTTGAGGGTGGACCTTATTGTGGTAAAGTAATGAAAATGAGGTGGTTAGTAGGGAAAGAAAGGAAGAACTTAAGAAGTCATGTGCCTGGTGAAAGAAAAGAAAAGAAAAATTTCCTTGGATTGAAGAAAATAGCAAAAATGAGTTGAAGAATGAGGCACACCCAAAAAAGAGAAATAAAACACCAGGGAAAAGCTGGAAAAGGAAGAATAAGGATGGACTTAATGAAAATGGGTGAGTTATAGAGGTAAGAGTTTTAAATAAAACATAGTTCAAAGATATCTTTTAGTCACTACTTGCCTAAACTGTCGTACCAAAGCCCCATAAGCCTATGTTACAAGCCATTAAGTCCTAAAGTGATCCAAATCCACTTTTTCATCAGTCCGTAGTCGAGTATAGAGGCAAGCCTATGGTGTTAGTCATCTTGCATGAATTTCATTTGTGAGAGTGAGAATGCTTGCACATCCCCTGAATTTTAAATGCACCTTGAGTGAGAAATAGGGACTTCTTTTCTGTGAGGGCATTTGCATTGCATGATTGGCATATGACTAATTTAGTGCCTGTGGATTGTTGATACTCCTTCATTTGTAATAATTGGATTGCCGGATATATTTTTATGCTTTGTTTTGCTTAGTAGCTTTGCGATTAGGTTTTAAACGTGAGAGTTGGGCACCAGAATTGTAGTTAAGTGATGTATATGCCATTAGAGTAGCTACTATGTGTTTCTCATTGTCTGTTAGGATTGAGTCATCACTTGAGGACAAGCAACAGTTCTAAGTTGAGGGTGGTGATGTGTTGTCAAAATATAACACATTTGGGGCCTAAAACAAGGGATTTTGCGAGTTCTTAATGCGACTTGTTATGGTTTTTTTATGTGTTTTTATGTTGTTATTGCAGAAATGATAGGCTGGCATGATTTTGAAAGAAAATTACGGATTTTGCTGAATTTTAGGACATAAAAGCCTTCCTACGAGTCATAGGGTAATCTTGTAGTAAACAACAGTGACCAAAAATCAGAAATCTGTCAAGTGGAGGTCAGGCCTACGAGGGCACCCTACAAGTCATAGGTCTCACTATGACTCATAGGTGGGTTCGTAGCAAGAAACAGAGAGCTAAAAGTTTGGACCAAGAACTGAAGGGCTAGACTACGAGAGGAGCTTACGAGTCATAGCCCAAGCAATGACTCGTACCACTAGGTCATAACAGTCAAGTCCAAAATGCAAACGACCTACTACGAAACTCCGATTACGACTCGTAGGTTACGCTATGAGTTGTATCTGTGTGACGTACCTACTGCCAACTATTTTTTCTATTTAATTTTTAGGGTTAAATTGTAAATAGTATAAATACTTTATGATAGGTTTTTTAGAGAGAGCTGATACATTGAATAATGTAGAGAATACTTTGAATATTCTTAGGGTTTAGTGTAGATTCTCAATTTTAATTGGAATACCCATTTTTAGGGGTTGCAAAACTCACATTGTACTCATTCTCCATTAATCCAAGCTTGTGGTTTGCAACTTGTGGTGTTCTTGTTCTTCATTGTTTTGGGTGAACTCTCAAGTATGTACTCTATTTGCATTGTTGTTGATGTTTCCTTAGCCATGAGAAGATAAGTACCCACAACTTAGGGTTGTGGGAACCATGAGTAGTTGACTTGAAATGATCTAGACTTTGTGCATTTCTTTGATTGGGATTTTGCATGTATTGTTTATTTCCCTTCATTTTGATTGTTGTTTAGAGGTGGCCAACACTTAACCCTGCCTACTATCACGGTCCTGACAAAGGTAGTAATGAATAGGAAAAGGGAATTAAATGACAAATTCGATTGATGTGTTCTCGTCTACTCAAACAAACCTGACCAAGAGGATGTTGACTAGGACGATGGATAACAGTTAGTTGGCACACCACAGTTGCCAACTATGCGGCATCGTGAAATTTGACCTTCACCTTTACAAGAGGTCTAGAAGAACCTAAGTTACCGTCCTACATGCGAATTCCAAATTAGAGTTATGTTATCTAGGGAAATTGAGTCAACGAACCATGAGGAACACAATCCCAAGTTGTCCCCAAATTTGAGTGTCTTCCCGCATAGTTAGTATAGTGTTTATTTTTAGTTTTGATCTCTAATCACAAACTTGCCACCCCCCTAATTTTAAGATTTTATTAATCGATGCTTGAAATTATTGGTAGTAGATCTCTATAGTCAAACCATGTATTCCTTGTGGATTCGACCCTAATCTCTAGTCAGATTAATTGTTGATAGTGTCCTCTTTCTTATTGGAGCATGAACATCATCAAGGATAACTTGACCGATGAGGAAATTAGTGGAAATATTAGATACGTAAGTGAAGAAGTTGAGAAACAAAGATGATGTTTCCGTCAAAGTCCTTTCGAGGAATCAACAAGTGGAAAGCTCCACTTGGGAGGCTAAAGAGAATATGGAAAAGCGATGTCTATGCCTCTTTACTCTACTCAAGGCTAAGGTAACAAACTAAATCCTATCTATGATTTCAAGTCTTAAGTTTCATCCCTCATGTTATTTTTGGATGCAACATGGTCATGGTAACAAGTTTTGGTAATTTTTGATATATATGTTTGGAACATTATGAAAATGATGTTGAAGTGCATTTACTGCATTTATGTCAGGCTAAAAGTTACCTGATCACTCCTCTTATGTATGTTTTCTTTACATTCTAGGATGAATGTTCCCAAGAGGGATATATTGTAATATCTCTCACAGGCATCGAAAATTTCCTATAGTGTATTTCTTGAATAACTCAAAATCCATGCAAGATTTTGCAAATCTAAATTCATATACTTTTTCACGGGGAAAAATACTGTCAGGACTGGGTGGCTCTCGAATTTTAAATGACCCGCAGCAAAAAATTATTTTTTGCTACTGGACTAGAAACAATGTAGCATCTGCGACCAGTCCGCGATGCAGATTGGGCACGGACCAGTGCAAATTCCCCTCTACATCAGATCCGCATCATGGACTTGATGCAGACTAGTTCTCCAGGTTCCTTTATTTTCCAATTTTCACTCAGGGGCATTTGGGTAATAACTCAATGCCCATTTAGATGGGAAACCTCATTCCTTAGCCATTTTTTAACTCTAAAGCTCTCAAAAACCTTTCAAATCCTCCGCAAAACATCATCGACTACCCCATTAAAGTTCAAGAATCTCAAGAGAACACTTTGGAATTTCAAGGACTCAATTCAAGCTTCATGTTTTCCTCAAATCCTTCTTCAAGAACGCTGAGGTTTAGATATGTGGGTCTTAATCCATGGGTCCTTTCACCCATGGAGCCCAACTCTCTCTTTTTATGAAATGTCATGATTTCAAGGTTAGAATCTTCATGAGTACTTCCTATTATGCATTACATATATGAGTTATGTTTGATTTTATCAAGTGTTGATTTATTATACATGAATATCCACTAAAAGCTTATTCCATTAGTTTATTTATATCTATCGAAGTTATGCATAATATGAGCTATGAAAACTATGAAAGATTATAAACTTTTGATATGGATTTCATGACATCCAAATTCAGGGTTTTACTACAATGGTGGCGGATTGATTTTCAAGACTTTAAAATGATCTGATTCTACTCCTTCTTGTCTTATACTCTTAAATTGCATGATTTTGAGCATGTGTTCACATGCCCACCATGTGTGACTAAATTTGCATGACAACGATTCTTGTGTTGAAGAAAGGCTATTGTATGATTTGCAAGACAAGTGTTTTTATGGTAATTATAGGCTCCCAAGCATGTATTAAACTCATGAAAAGTTTCTATGATTTGCAAGTGATATGTCAAGACCTTACTCTATATTTTTACCTTCTTGTGAGTGAATAATGTCTATATGAGGGGGAAAGTATGATAAATATTTATCCACATGTACAAACTAAAGCTCACTAATGGGGGAAAAGCATGTTACCATCTCTATCCTCATGTGAAATGCAATGCCTACTAGAAGGGGTCAAGTCTATGCATTGATTTTACCCTCTAGTACAAGGTATATGCCATGTATAAGGGTCAAGTATATGAATGAGCTATTCATGCCAAGGTATTATGTTTTTACAAGTTATTTATGTTATGATCAAATTTATGATTATTTCAAGTATTCCATAGGATTAGACTTAGCACCTCATGAGGCTAAGATGGGGGTTCGACCCAAGGGGTCCTTATATAAATTCTTGGTCTCTTAACTATGTGCCACCATAGGTTTATGTTATTTTCCTAAATGTGCTTTACTAGTGGATCTAACTAGGACAAGTTACCCATTATGTGGGGTCACGTTTGGTTTACTTTGGCAAATAGAGCACTCCTTATCTGGTCTGGAATGAACATCGGGATTTCAAGTAGTAGGTCACTTGGTCTTATATGTCAGTTAAGATCTCATCCCACATATATATGTTATGTTATGCAAGTTGATTATCTACATGCATGTTTTAACTCAAGCATTTATTACATATGTCATATTAAGCTTATATTTATTGATTATGATTATGCATCTTGAATATTATGGCTTATGTAGTTGTTGCATTGCATCCCGCGTACTTAGTACATTCCAAGTGCTATTGCATACTTTTGCCTACATGATCTCACTATGTAGGGATCCAAGCTCCTATCAATCCTCCTCCACGTGGCTAGCCGGATCATTTGAAGAAGCTTTGGATGAGTCCTCAATTTTGGGGACAATATCTATCTTACTTTCATACTTTTGCTAAGACTTGTCTATTATTTTTGGATACTTATCTTTGAGGCTGAGCTAGGGAGATGTCTTGGCCCCGCTCCGTTCGCATTAGAGGTGTTGTTGGATATGGATATTATGAATTGAGCTTGACTCCTTTTATGTCTATGATGTTATGAAAGAATTTGCTTAGTCCCTTATTTCACTCTATGCTCTTTTTATGTTACTGACAAGATGGAAGTCCCCAGTATCGCTTCCCTTAGACTTTATTATTACTTTCTTGTTGTCTTATTATGCTTCCACAATCAAAGATGTGTAAATGATATGCTAAGAGGTTTTTTTTGGATCCCTTCGAGTTTCCCATTCACCATGTCATATCTAGGCTCTAGGCTTAGGTCGTGACATCGAGCACAGGACCCCAACAGAGTATTTGATCCTATTCTACCAGAGTTCTTTCTTGCTATGCCAAATTTTAGCGGTGAGATTCAGACTTCAAGTTGCCATTGATATATTGAGACATTTTATTTTATCCATTTAAGACTTTGTATCTTACATTATCAGACATCTTTGTATTTACTTATTCATATTTCATATAAGCTCATGTACTCATGACTCCAAGTTTGGGATTTAATCTTAAGTGTTGTGTTATTTTTTCTTTACTTTATTATCTTTATCAACAATCCAATTTTGGGTTTTGAAAAGCTTAGTATTAGAGCTCTAGGTTCGTTAGGCTCATAAGTTGAGGGGTGTATCTAGTAGAGTCTCGCGAATTGGCATATAGACATCTATACCCATCTTCAAAAGGCTATAGGGAACTTGACAAAGAAAGCTTTCATCTATTGCTTTTATTCATGTATTTCTTCATATAAATTGTTTTGAAAGTGTCAAATCTGCTCCTTCTGAGAAAATGTCGATTACTAGAGCTCAGTGGTTAGTGGGAGAGCCTGGGCTAATTGATATGGCCCCCACTCATAGTCGAGGAAGGCTCGTGGTAAGCAGCGCGTCGTGCTATAATCGGACACTTCCATCGTGCTATGAGCGGACAATTTGAAAGTGTTCATAGCATTTCTTGAATGAAAGTCTAAGGGTCGAGGATGTCTTAGAGGGGCAGCTCCGCCCAGACGTATGGATAGATCAACTTCTCGAGAGCCTGAGTCAGAGGGACCTACCGACCCTTTTCCACCACCCTTAGCCATATGTTTTATGCCTTCGATCTAGTGCCACTACTACAGTATTGGCCAAACTTGACAGAGCTCTTTCGGCTCTTGTTATTCTTGATGCACCAGCCTCTATAGTACCGCCTGGCCCTTAGATCCAGCTATGATTCATGTTGGTCCTTTTTTAGTTCCAGCGAGTCCTACTATGGCCTTTATTATTCCACCTCAAATTTCTCAACCGAGTTCTGGTTTAAAGCTTCATGGGTTGTCTATTGCACTTCCTATATTTATAGTGCCACCAACTTCTATTCCTGCTATGTCTACTGCCAAGCAAAAGAGATTTGAGCAATTTGCTCGATTAGCTCCCCCTAGATTTGATGGTACATCCAGTGATATGACCTATGATTTCTTATTAGAATGCCAGGATCGGTGGTATAATTTGGATATCTTTGAGTCACATGGAGTTGCTTATACCTCTTATCAATTTTTTGTCCTAGCGAAGGAGTGTTAGTGATCAGTTTTGGCTCGTAACCTACTACATCACCAATTATAACCTAGGAGCAGTTTACTGAGGTGTTCCTACAGAGGTTTATGCCAAATAGCCTCCAAGATAGTCATCGGGATGAGTTTTACAAGCTTCGATAGGGTTCTATGTCAGTATCAGACTATGAGGCCATATTTAATGCATTGTCTAGATATGCCTTGTCTACTATCCTTGCAGAGTTTGAGAGGATTCGACGCTTCAACAAGAGTATCTTTAGGAGACCATAACTTATTCAGTTATAGCAGATAGTACTTTGTAAGTATGGTGGATCACGCCTGCATGATTGAGCCCATTAAACATGACCGATAGGGTGGTGGGAAGAGATTCCATTAGCATGGACAATTTAGTGGACCCCCGCTATGAGATAGAGAGTTTTAGAGATAGGGCTATCAAGGTAGGGACAGTCTATGCAACCACCCCTGTAGTTGATAGTGTTGGTAGGTCTAGGCCTACTAAAACATGTCGTAATAGCTCTTACAATATAGCTGGGCATGGCAGATTTTCAAGACAGCCATCTCAGGGGTGAGAGATTAGACCTTACTAAATTTATGATGAGATCAGGCATTTGGCTAGGCATTTTCCATATCGTGCACTTTCCATCTAGGCTTTTTGATCTCAGCTAGCACATCCATCCCAGCACCAGCAGCCAAAGACACCACTCAAGGCATGAAGAGTGGTACTAGAGGGGGTCGAGTCGTAGTGATAGGTGGAGCCATTGAGGCCTACAG
Source organism: Solanum clarkiae (assembly GCA_011800125.2). Taxonomy (NCBI): domain Eukaryota; kingdom Viridiplantae; phylum Streptophyta; class Magnoliopsida; order Solanales; family Solanaceae; genus Solanum; species Solanum clarkiae. The sequence goes on along the minus strand of JAABOM020083209.1, from coordinate 3,342 downwards.
ACTAGCGGGGGGCACGAAGTGGGTTATGCTATTATAGATTGAGCTAAGGCAGAGGCCTCTTATGTGGTTATCATAGGTATTGTTTCTGATTTTCCACCGTTCTACTCAGTTTTATTTGATCCAGGCTTTATTCATTGATATGTATTAGCTTATTTTTCCATGGATCTTGATATTATATGTGAGCCTCTTGCCGAGACTGTTTGTGTTTCTACCCAGGCAAGTGAGTTTTTACTGGTGAATTGGATGTATCAAGGTTGTATTGTCACCTTTATGGGAAAAGATATTGTTTTTGACTTGATAATGCTTGATATGGTTAACTTTGATGTGATATTGGGTATGGATTGATTAAAACCTCATAATGCTATTCTTGACTGCCATACGAATACAGTGACCTTACCTTGCCCAAATGTGACTCAGCTAGTGTGGATCGGTGCATCTAGTTCTTACCCCAAGGGGTGATTTCTTATGTGCATGTCTTTCAATTGATATATAAGGGATGTTTGTCATATTTGGCTCATGTTTGGGCTTGTTCTCAAAAGTCCTATCTTTGGAGACAATCAGGGCTCTTAGAGAGTTTATGTATGTATTTTAGACTAACTTGCTAGGTGTTCCTCCAGATCGTGATATTAATTTTTCTATTGATATGGAGTCATACACCAAGCCCATTTCTATTGACCGTTATCAGATGGCTACATTGAGTTGAAGGAGTTAAAGGAATAATAAAAGAACTTGTTAAAGAAGGGATTCATTCATTCCAGTGTATCTCTCTGGGGTGCTCCTGTCTTGTTTGTGTAGAAGAAGGATGACATTATGCGTATGTGTATTGATTATCATCAGTTGAACAGAGGTACTATCATAATCTAGTATCCTTTGCCTCGTATTGATCTATTCGACCAATTACAAGGTGCCTCAATGTTTTCTAAGATGAATTTAAGGTCCAGCTATCATCAATTGAGAGTTTAGGAGTCTGGTATCCCGAAGACAACCTTTAGGACTCGTTATGGTCATTATGAGTTTATAGTTATGTCCTTTGGCTTGACTAATGCTCTGGCCTCTTTTATGGAGTTGATGAATAGGGTGTTCAGGCCATATTTGAATAATTTTATGATTGTGTTTATTGATGACGTCTTGATTTACTCCAAGAGTGAGTCCGACCACGTTCTGCACTTGAGGGTTGTACTTTAGAGATTGAGGGAGGAGAAGTAATGTGCCAAGTTTTCAAATTTTGAGTTTTCACTTAAGTCTATGGCTTTCCTTGGGCATTTGTTGACAAAGTATGGTATTATGGAAGATCCGGCAAAGGTAACAGCAGTTCATGAGTGGGCTAGGCCTACATCTCTTATTGAGATACAAAGTTTTGTTAGTTTGCTAGGGTACTGTTGGCATTTCATGCAGGGATTATCTTATATTGCCCGTTGACTAGACTTACTTAGAAGGATGTGGTATTTCAATGGTCGGAGGAATGTGAGGCGAGCTTTCCAAATCTCAAAGATTGATTGACCTTAATACCTATTCTTGTTTTTTCCCGAGAAGGGAGTGCCATTTGTGATGTATTGTGATGATTCTGGAGAGGGTTTAGGTGGAGTATTGATGCAAAAGGGGAACGTGATAGCATATGCCTCTAGATAATTGAAGGTGCATGAGAGAAACTACCCTACCTATGATTTAGAGTTGGTTATGGTGGTGTTTCCATTGAAGTTGTGGCACCATAATCATTATGGGCTGCATTGCGAGATCTTTATCAATCACTGGAGTCTCAAATACATCTTTTCTCAGACTAATTTGAACATGAGATAGTGTAGGTGGTTGGAATTGTTAAAAACTATGACATCTCTATTTTATATCACCCAAGCAAGGCGAATGTGGTGGTAGATACCTTGAGCCGAAAGGCCTCTACTATAGAGAGTTTGGCATTCTTTAGGGCTGAGGAGAGGCCCTTAGCTTTTGAGGTTCAATCACTTGCTAGACAGCTTATTTGTTTGGATATTCCTTCTTCTCAGAGTATTCTAGCCTTTGTAGAGGCTAGGTTTTCATTACATTTGTGCTCACCAATTTAATGATCCTAGATTGAGCTTGATTCATGATAAGGTGTTGAGGGATGAAGCAAAATCGGCTACTATTGATTTTGAGGTATTCTGAGGAATCATAGTTGAGTCTGTGTTCATAGGCACCAACGTCCGCCATGCTACTTGAGAGATTTTTGGTATATGGTCTGAAAAGACCCCTATGGGTTCTACCTGGTAGTCTTAGCTCGGTAAATGTATCCACCAGCACCATACTTTATCGTGATTCCACCTCATGCATTACATTCATACATTACATGTACATACATCATTGACTATTGTTGTTATCTTATTCTACTCTTATATATATACTGCATACTGACCCCTTCATTCAGTGATAGGATTCTTCATTTTACATGCTTCTTCAATTTCTCCTACTCAGTTGGTTGAACCTACTAGGTACACTTCGATGTACTCACCCCTACTTTATTTTCTCCCTGCAGCTAGAGTACAGGGAACTCCATAAGGTAGTTGATCCTATTCTATTAGAGTTCTTCCTTACTATCCCAGATTTTAGCAGTGAGGATCAGACTTCGAGTCATCGTTGATCTATTGAGACTTCTTTTATTGTTATCCATTTCAGACTTTGTATCTTACATTATCAGACAGTTTTGTATTTACTTATTCGTATTTCTTAGAAGTTCTTGTACTCATGACTATAGTTTTTGGGATTTAATCTTAAGTGTTATATTGGTTTTGCTTTACTTTATTCTCTTTAGTTGCAATCCGATTTTGGGTCGTGACAGATATACCGTTTTCATATACCTTTTTTGTGCTTAGTTTGAGTAAAGTAAAAGCTATTTTTTTTCACGAATTAATGTGAGAATCAATTTAGATTTTAAAAAAACTCACGCTAAAATATAGAGTATTTGATTTATTGGATTTGATTAAATTTTGAGAATTATATTAGTTGAAAAATGAAGTTGATGAAATTTAAATTTCACACATATCATTATACAAAACTATAATAAATGTATAATATTATATGTTGAGTGTGTAAACATTACTGCAGAGTCTTATTTTATTCCTCTGATTTTTTTTTTCTTAAATTGTTTTAGGTGTATGCTATTGTACATTTCATATACAAAGTTATACAACATTACACTATATTGTATATGTGAAGTTAAAATCTTTTGAAATGAAAACGTTATTTAACTTCTACACTTGAAATACTGCAAAATAAAAGAAACAATAGAAAATGCTCCTTTTTCAATCCTAGACCTACTATTTTTAAACTAGAGATTTATAAAGTTAAAATTGAATAAGTGTGTGTGTATAT
>JAABOM020083177.1:0-31236 GCA_011800125.2 Solanum clarkiae | reverse complement strand
GAGGGTTTTAGGAAACAGCCTCTCTACTTCTATGAGGTAGCGGTAAGGTCTGCGTATAATCTACCCTCCCCAGACCCTACTAGAGGGATTATACTGGGTATGTTGTTGTTGTTGTTGTTGTTGTTATGATTTCAATGAAAGTATGAATATGACAAGAATGTGATCACATAAATATCTATGATTATGGATCTTTGAATAATTATGTGTGTTTACACTACTATGATTATGGAGCACAAATTGAGGTTGGATGCAAGGTGGGATATCCCCAAGTGTCCATACACTTTTCTCATGAAGGTGCTCAAAGGAGCTATTCTTATGCATGAAAGTATGACATGAAGTACAATTTAGCTTTTTAACCCAAGTATGCATAATTATGAAATGTGATTTGATTTTTAAGCCTAAATATGTATTGATATGTTTTGACAAGACATATGTCTCTTTTACAAGCACGTATACGTATATGTATTCCTGTGGCATGATAAATTAGCACTGATGTGATTGGAGGCAATGTGGGCTATCCCCAAAGATCCATACTCCTTTCTCTTAAACTATGTGCCTAAAATAGGTTATATATATGTTTATGCCCCTTTGAGGATGAATGATGAAGGATTATGGATCTATCTTAGGCAAGTAAGTCACCTGTTAATTCATTGTGGGGTAGACGACAGGGTTCTAAGTTATAGCTCACTTGGTCTTATATCAGTTAAGGTCACATCCCTTATATGTAAAGTATTTTCAAATTCATGCATCGTGCAACTCGTGGCATATTGATACATTTGGTTATATGCTTTTTTCTATATATCTACCCTTGTCATCTAACATTGAATGCAGGTTTAATGAGTTTATGCATTGCATGGCCGCATGCTTAGTACACTCAAATGTACTAATGCACACATTTGCCCACATGATCTAACCATGCAGGAATTGGAGACTAATTCATCCACCGTTTGACTGATCACGCTCAAGATACACCTCTTTTTGAAGTAAAAGCGATCGTCAAAGTAATAAATCTAACCAAGGTTAAGGTCGAATTCCTTAGGGAATATGATACTTTGCAACTTGGTTCACCAATAATCAATTCAAGAATTAACTAGCTCATTTCCCTAAAATAAGGGGGGGGAGGGGTTGAAATGATTGATAGGACATTAATCTAAACTAACTAAAATTGGAAGAAAAGCAATAATATAGAGCAACTTGGTTATTGTGTTTCCCACGATTCACTAACTCAACATCCCCGGATATCATAATTTTCAACTAGAATATGGTATGCAGGATGGTAATTTAGGTTCTTCCAACCCTTTGGTCAAAGGTGAAGGTCGAATTTCACTATGAGACTTGGCCCATCTCCATAGTGTGCTCAACTAACCATTACCCATAGTCCTAGTCAACCTCCCTCTGGTCGAGTTGGATTGATTAGACGAGAACACATCATCAAATTTTGTTAATCACTCTCTTTTCCTAGTCATTACCACCTGGATCAGGAAGGTAACACTATCAAAGTTCTAATATTGGCAACCACTAGAAAACACTCAAAGTGAAAAGAAATGATTAATTCATGCAAATATTATTCTAAGAATTGCAAAATAATATGGATTTTATAAGTTAGATTCTCATGGTTCCCACAACCCCAAATTGTGGATATAACTTTTCATATTTTGGGCAAATAAAGAAACAATGAACAGAGAAGACATGGTTAATCACGTACATAAGAAGATTGAAGAACAAAAAAACTCAATGTGTATTGAGAATCACAAGATTGAAAGTTAAATTTAATCCACAAGTGAATCCTTCTCCAAAATATAGTCTCCAAAATAAAAACCCTAAGAATATTATAATTTCTTGCTCTGTACTCTATTCTCAGTTGCTCTCTATGTAGGAAAACTGAAAACTCCCCTTAAATAATCTAGTATTTTTTATTTATTGTATTTACAAATAAGTCCCCCTAAATTAATTACAAAAACTGGTCGGCGCATGATATGAGTCACAGTTACAACTCGTAACTAGGGTCACGAGCCGTAATCAAGCTTTTGTGGTTAGCCTCCTGCATCTTGGACTTCACTGATATGAAAGACCTTCATGAGTCATAGTTTGATCTATGACTCGTATCGACTTCTCGTACTCCACATTTGTATCACTTGGTCCAAATCTGTTCAACACTAGAAATCTCTACGAAACCTCCTATTACGACCAGTAGATAAAATTATGACTCGTAACTGAGTCTTGTGTGGCTGAACTTTAGATTTTTCTTCAACGCTAGAAATCTCCACGAGGCCACTCCTACGAATCTTAAACTAAGATACAACTCATAGAGGGTCTCGTATATCTTCAAAAATTAGCAAAACCTGTAACTTTTTCCAAAATTGTGCCAACTTGCTTTTCCTGTAAAAATAAACGCAAAAACACATAAAAATCATAAAATTCACATTGAGAACACACAGAATCCTAAGTTTTAGGCATCAAATATGTTGTATTTTGGTAGTACATCAACACCCTCAACGTAGCATTGTTGCTTGTCCTCAAGCGACGACTCAATTTATATAGATAATAAAGCAACACATAGCAATCAACCTAATGACATATACCATACTTAAATCCAACTCAAGTACCCATATCAGCTTTTGCAAAACAAGATCATGTAGCTATTTAGTAAACCAAAGCATATTAATGCATTTGACAACACAACTATGACAGAGAATATCAACAATCCTCATTCATCGAATAAGTAAAATATTGACAATGCAATACAAATGCCCTCACAGGAAAAAAAGTCCCTCTTAAACACTTAATGAAGATTTTAGGATTTAACCATGGGACTGTACAAGCACACACACTCTCAAAAATGACATTCATGCATGATGACCAATACCATTGGCTTGTCTGCATATTCATGACTCGGACTTTTGACTAATTGAGCTAGGATCACTTTAGGACTTTATAAGCTTGTAAAATAGGCTCATGGGGCTTTGGTATGATATTTTGGACAGCTAGTGACTAAAAGCCAACCTTGAACCACGTTTTTCAACACTTTCACCTAACCAACTCAATCATTTCTACCTTATTCTTTCTTTTTTTATATTCAAGCTTTTTCGGGTATTTTCTCCTCATTTTTAGCTTTTGCCTAATTTTCACACATCATTTCGCTTGTTCAACTCAATATGAGGCATTTTTCTCTTTCTTTCACCCGATGCATGATTTTATTCTCGTTCTTCACATTCTTAACTCACCACCTCATTTTTGCTATTTTACCCCTATACTGGCCACCCTTAACTTAGGCTTTTAGCCTATATCGAAGTATATAACATCTATTCCCCAAACCAGGGCCACCTTTGGTAGCCACCCTCAACTTAGGCTTTTTGCCTAAATCAAGGTTCACAATGCTCAAGGATAGCCTAGGGTCAATTTCAAGGTATTTCACTAGACAAGGTTAGGCTAATCAGGTGTTAAGAAAGAAATGGTACACGTAAGGCTTAATATTTGGAACAAGGGATGAATTTCTCATTTGGTTGGTCATTTAGGCAAAAGTGGAATAATTAAAAGAACAAAGGCCTAAGATCCCTTCATAATCCATATAATAATCTCTAGTCCCACTCAGAGTAAAGGGCAAGTTTTGAATCAATAAACAATGCAAGAATATAACAAAATCAGCTCTCACACACATGACATTGCATACATAGCCAACAGAAACTCATAGATCATGCTTCACGTATCCAATTGCCCTCACTCAGTCAAAATGGATATTGCCACATTATTAAAAAATGCATGGTTGTAATATAACTACTACTCAAAAAAATTGGTGGGTACCAACTTTCAAAATATTTAATAAAACATAAAAAACAAAGTACATGCCATAAGTTCAACTACCATATACTAAAAATATCATCTAAGAGATCCTAAACATGCCAGTTCAACAAACATTAAATATCCACGAGGAAAAGGAACACAAGCAAGAAAACCTCGGGATCAAAATTTGGAATAGTTATGGACCAAAAGCTACTCATACTTCACCCTAGTGTATAACTACCCACACCCCATCGAAAACTTTATACGTTGTCCTCAATGAACAATATCAAAAATCAAAGTAAGTACAAGGGGTCAAAAACAAACATATCTTGGTGCCTAAGCACTAGTCCGGGTTGCCTCTGGTCATCTCCCTTCTGCGGGGTAGTCTGCGTAACAACCGAACCAGATGAGCCAATGCGCATCACTCTACCATGCTCCTAGGCTCATCTCAACTCTTCTTCTCTCGACATCCTCAAGACTCGCTTGAGCTCATCCTCTGTCTCTTCCTCATCAACCTCAGAGATCTTCGGTTGCACATGACTATTTATTGTCTCATCATACTCAATAAGGGGTCTTTTCCTGTGGGAAGGCTATGTCTGATCCTCCGAAGCAAATTGATCAAATAGCGGCTCTGAAGGTGGATCCTATGGAACTCTAACTAGTGTCGCTAATGAGGGAGTCACGTTAGTACTAAGCTTTGCTATCTCCTCATGAATGGCTGACAAGTATAATCGCCGGGCCTCGGCTAACTTCTTCTGCACTTGGTCCTCAAAGGCATCAATGCGGGCATCCAACCGTAAAGATATGCTCCCGAACTGTAGAAATGATGAATGCCTTGCATCTTTCCTCTGAGTTCGCAACCGTCTGTTGGACCCATAGCCTAAGTTACTGCATGAGCTGAGACAACTAAGCCTCAGCCTATGGTAAACTCTGTGCCATGGCTTGAATAGAAATTGCGGACACGTAAACCGTGCTTGATGTGGAAGTCTGTGATGTAGAAGCCTCTGGTGTAGGAGCAACAATAGTGGGACCCCCCTCAACATCAACTTCCTCAGGTTTCTGGTGTCTCTTATCAGTAGTAGCAGTTGGAGTAGTAATGGGGTCAGTTGTTGAACCCTCTTGTGGTGGCTCTAGAATAAACATCTCACTTATAGAAGGAGGTTGTGTCCTCTGAAGTGCCACAGGGTTCTTATCAACCTTGATCAGGCTAGGATCTAGAGTGTGAAGGGTCGATACCAACTGGTCGGGATGAAATGATTTTTGAACCCTAGACTCTATATAGAGTTTGTAGATTAAGACCGAAAATGGAATACACGTGGCCCTCTTGAGTGTCGACTCATGAATTTGCTCTGCTATGAGTCGGACCCAGTTAATGTCATAGCCAGTAAGGATATTGGAAACCAATATTGCTCACTCCTGTATAAGTATGTGATCTACTAGCGTAGGTCAGATACGAGACCTGACAATCGCCACCATAAATTTGGCGGGGAAAGAAAGTGAAGTCTTCACAATAGGCTTCGTATGCATGGTAACCCAAGCAGGCTCTTGCCCCTGATCTGCAATGTATTCGGCCACCCATCTCAATAGCTCGGTCCTCTATACCCGATCCTTTGAAATCAATGTTATTTAGGCCTGCCATGATTTGTAATCAAACTCAGTCATCTACCTCGAAGTTTAGTACTCAAGAACCAAAAGTACATGATGGATCATCTCCTTCGAAATATCGACCCACCGCCCTCTTACTAATACCTCTTGCAATATCGACTGTGTGAGAGGTCTATTCTCCTTGGGAAAATCACAAAGAATGGTGGCTACATAAGCTGCATAGAACTCTCGCACCATAAGCGAGGCATATCGTCCAAGCTTATCCATTAGCTAGTCGAGTCCATATCGAGTCATCGTGTCCTTCGATCCTGGGACACAGCTCAATCCATTGCAAATAACCTGGTGCTCCTCATATATCGACTGTACCGCTTTCCCTTTCCCCTTTCGTTGTAGACCCTCTATGAATATAACCTCTATTCCCTCAACACTCCATTGATGAGTAGGATCCGGTGCTTGAGAAGTTGATGGGGCAACGGAGGACTAGGCATCTCCTCTATCCTAGGGGCTATCCTCTGAATTAGACTCCATGCCTGAAGGAGTCATCTGGGGTAAACCATTATCACTCTCATCATTGCCTTCCTCATCAGACAGGGAAGGACCATCACCATGATCTTGAGTTTGACCAGTTCTAGCAGCAGCTCTCGTCTGTGGTCGAGTGTTGTTGGATCAAGCTGGGTATTATAATCCTCTATTCACCCATTCAACTGGGTCTTCTCATTACCCGAATACTTCTCGTCTGTAGGCTCATCAAGGAGTTTCTTTCTGAATGCCTCGATCTTTGAGCATTGTCCTTTTGGGGCCATAGCACCTGAAGAATAAACACAAACAAAACACCATAAGCCCCAACAATCAACAAAAGGAAATAAGAAAAGTGCATTGGATCAGTTACAATTAGGTACCACGAGGACCAGTTATGACTCGTAGATAGAACTACGAGTCGTAAAGTGGTTTCATAGACCAGATATGTGAAACAAATCAGAACACTGGAACATTATAAGAAACCTAGTTACAACTTGTAACTTAGATTATGGGTCATAAATAGGATTCGTATAAAGTTCCAGGGAGAAAAATTAGGATAGACATGAGTCCAAGAGACCTATCTTCGATCGTAGAGAGATCCATGACTCGTACATGGTCTCATATGATGAATTATTCAGAACATCACATCACTGGAACTTCTCACATGAGACAACTACGACTTGTAGACTCATCTACAAGTCATAAAAGACTTACGTGACTAAGAATTTCAGGCACCTAATATACCTCAACTCATCACACGGACCCTACAAATAATTTAAACATTATCCTAGCAGCATCAAAACAAGTACATGACACTCATATACTAAGCACAACTTAACCTGTACCCTAATCATGGTGTCAAAATAAAAATTTACCCCATCACAAGGATTTAGCAATCAATACTCATTCAAGTCATTCTTTTCCACTTACTTTCAAATATGCACCTATATCACCACCCCCAAATCACACACAAAAGTCACTCAATCACATTCAAAATTATTTGGGGAATAGTTCAACAAGCACAACAAGAAGTAATCACCCTCTGATTCTGACTAAATCAATATATCCCAAACACAATCACCCTTTTGAGCAATAGAAATAATTACACAACTATAACCTATTAATCAACCATTCAACTAAACAAGAGGGATGACATCACAGGCACTCAACTTCAATATCAAAAAATAGAATTTGACTAAGGGCATAAACAATTAGTCAGTTCATGGAAACCCTATTCTTTCATTAACAATGCTCATTCAATCAATAATCAAATGCCCATTACACCAACTCAGTCACTTCCACCTACTCACACTTTCAAAATCAAAGTAAATTAAGAAGTTAAAGCTTAATCAAGAAACTTACCAAGTTTGTAGAAAATGGAGAGAGAAAAATGAGAGGAATGCCAAACAACCCTAGTCGCCGCACTTTCTTGTCAGAAACGGAGTTGGTGCTACAAAAATTAGTCGGAAAAAGGTTAGGGAAAGAGATTGGGGTAATCATTAGTGATTAGGGTAGAAAATAGGGTCAAATTAATTTTGACTCCCTTTTATACTTTATCACGTTACCCTTAAAAATTACCAGGTTGAATCTACGAAACCCCAACTATGAGTCATAACTTGGTCTACGACTCGTAGGTCCTGGTCTCGTAGACTACTCAACACTTAGAAAAATTTGAAAACATACCTGGGTTCCACGAACCCTATTCACGATACGTAGTTTAGACTATGAGTCATAAAGTTAGCTCGTAGATGGATTGAAATCTTAAACTGATCATTGTAACTCTCTACGAGACAGGCTTATGAGTCGTAATGTGCAATACGACTCATAGGCCTGGTCGTAGAGACTGCTTCAGATGCAAATTTCAGCAAATCTTGAAATCTTTGTCCTGAACCTGTATGCTCTTCATACAATGCGCTTTTCACCTTAAATGCAGCAAAGCCAACGTCAATAATATCAATCAACACATAAACAAACAATCAACTCAAAAATTTTTAAAACTGAAAATAAACTCAAAACTAAGACAGAACATGAAAAATGCTTGGGTTGCCTCCTAAAAAGACCTGATTTATTATCGCGACACGACTTAGTCATCTTGAGTTCTCAGAATTCCTCAAATTTTGGTGAGTCCTTGTCACCAGACTTTGCCTTTTTTGATCATGCTACTCTGAATATGATCCAGTTGTGTTGAGATGAGTCTGAACTGACTGTTGAATTGTTGAATTGCCATCAACTGTTGGTCAACCTTATAGTTTATTTTGATAATAGCGAACTTGATCTCTCTTAACATCTCCTCTTGTGTATCTTGCTTTTTTACCAACTGGGCGAGTATATCTTCAACTCTAGAATTTTCATCTCCTTTATGGTGATGGTGTGGTAGCATGAACCAGTTGCTCCTATCACACTATTCCTCATGGCTTACATCCTTGATATGACGGCTTCTACTCCCTGAAGTGTGTATACCTTATACCTATTTCATGACCATCTACATATTTGCTCTATTTTGTTCAAGCATTTGGAAGATTTCTGCATTTATCTTTGCTTGCTCAGAGTTCCTATCTGAGGTATCCATGTAATTAGTTGGTTACTTGCAAATAGGTCTATACACATGGTGGGTGTCAACCAACTTGTCCATCTGGTCAGCAACTTCTAGAAATGATTTCCTTAAGATTGAAAGCTCCTATAAGAGCATTTGCATATGCTTGATTATCCAGGTCCAATACTCGGTAGAAACTCACCATTAGTATTGTATCGGAAATGCCATGGTCTGGAGCACTCATTAAGCATCCTTTGTACTGCTCCCATGTAGAATTGAGTGAATCACCAGGAAACTGCTAGAAGCTAATGAGTTGGTCCCTCTGCTTAAACCTATTCGACCTAACAAAGAACCTTGCTAAGAAAGCCATTTGCAATTCCACCCAACTAGTGATCACACCTTGTGGAAGTTCAGATAACCACAAGGCTACATTGCTTGTGAGCGAATGGGAAGATACGAAGTCCCACAACATCCATAGACAAATGTTGTGTTCCTATTACACCCCTGCAAATATATGTGACATTGTGCAAATGGCTATATGGATCTTTGGTCGGTAGGCCCACAAACAATCCATGATCTTGAAACCTTTAGATTATCTTATTACAAATAGTGAACTTCGAGTTAGCCGGTAAAGGCGGCAACACAATAGCTCCTGAGATGTTAGCGTTATGTTGAGCCATTCGTCTTCTAATCTGCTAAACCTCTAAGTCAATCGGAGCCAAGAGAATGCCTTGACTCCTTGTATTAGGTATAGAATACCTAGTATAACCTACAAAGAAATTAAACAAACAAAAACAAAAACAAAAGTAAAATACAAGAGAACAAAAAAATTAACACTTTAATTATACTACTAGTGAATCCAAATCAAAGTCTCGATGTATTCCCCAGCAGTGGAACCATTTTTCTTTGGTCACGTTCAAGATACACCTCTTTTTGAAGTAAAAGTGATTATCAAAGTAATAAATCTAACCAAGGTTAGGGTCAAATCCCCAGGGAATACGAGACTTTGCAACGTGGTTCACCAATAATCAATTCAAGAATTAACTAGCTCAATTCCCTAAAAAAGAGGGGGGTGTTTACTGTGTTTCCCATGATTCACTAACTCAACATCCCTGAATATCACAATTCTCAACTAGAATATTACATGTAGGACGGTAATTTAGGTTCTTTCAACCCTTTGGTGAAAAGTGAAAGTCGAATTTCACTATGGGACTTGGCCCATCTCTATAGTGTGCTCAATTAACCATTAGCCATTGTCCCATTCAACCTCCCTTGGGTCGAGTTCGGTTGATTAGACTAGAAAATATCATCAAATCCTGTTAATCACTCTTTTTTCCTATTCATTACCACCTGGATCGGGAAGGTAACACTAGGCAAGTTCTAATATTGGCCACCACTAGAAAACATTCAAAATGAAGAGAACTGATTAATACATGCAAATACCCATTCTAAGAATTACAAATAATCTAAGTTTTCTAAGTTAGATTCTCATGGTTCCCACAATCCCAAGTTGTGGGTTTAGCTACTCATATCTTAGGCAAATAATGAAAAAGTGAACAGAGAAGACATGGTTAATCACGTACCTAAGAAGAATGAAGAACAAGAAAACCCAATATGTATTATCACAAGATTGAAAGTTAAATTTAATCCACAAGTGAATCTCTTCTCTAAAATGTACTCTCCAAAACTAAAACCCTAAAAATATTCTAATTTCTTGCTCTGAACTCTATTCTCAGCTGCTCTCTATGTACAAAAACTGAAAACTCCCCTTAAATAATCTAGTATTTTCTATTTACAGTATTTACAAATAAGTCCCTAAATTAATTAGAAAAACTGGTGTGTGCATGATATGAGTAGTAGTTACGACTTGTTACTAGGGTCATGAGTTGTAATTGGGCTTTTGTGGTTAGCCTCTTGCATCTTAGACTTCACTGATACAAAACATCTTCATGAGTCGTAGTTTGATCTATGACTCGTATCAACTTCTCGTAGTCCACATTTGCATCATTTGATCCAAATCTAATCAACACTAGAAATCTCCATGAAACCTCCCTTTACGACCCATAGATAGAACTACGACTCGGAACTGAGTCTTATGTGGCTGAACTTCAGATTTTGCTTCAACACGGGAAACCTCCACGAGGCCACCTCTACGACTACTAAACTGAGATACAACTTGTAAAGGGTCTCGTATATCCTTAAAAATCAGCAAAACCTATAACTTTTTCCAACATTGTGCCAACCTGCTTTTCTTATAAAAGAAGCACAAAAACACATAAAACCCATAAAAGTCGCATTGAGAACATGCATAATCCTAAGTTTTAGACATCAAATGTACTGTATTTTGACAGCACATCATTGATGGGTAGATGAATTTGAGATACTTGTAATGGTGAGTCCTATCTTCCAAGTACAAGCCATCATTCCTTTACCTATGTTGCTGCCATTTATTTTTTTTATTTTGAGGGTGAGCTCAAGACATATCTTGGTCCCCATCCTATCTTATGTCTAGATGTATAGTTGGATATCTTGTAGACTCTTGTACGAATTTATTTTATGTGTGTATTTGGAGATTATGATTATGACTACTTATTGGATATGATTATTATGGATTGATTATGAGTATTGAGGTAGATTCGTATTTTAATGTGAAAGATCCTAAGTCCTACTTTGCCCCATAGAGTAAGTCACACTTACCCTCTCCTTAGCCTTTATGTGCTATGTGTTATATTTATCCATATTAATCCCTATCCCTATGACATCCCCATAGCATTAATCTTACTTTCTTGTCCTTTAGAACTATGTGTTTATTATTTCATATGCATTTTCGAATCGATGATGTATGAATGGATGCTATGAGGCTTGTTTGGGGACTTTCGAGTAGGGGTGTGCAAAACTGAACCGACTGATAGATCGAACCAATAAAAATGTTCTTGGTTTAATATTATCGGGTTACTAGGTTATCAGATTTTTAATGCTTTTAAAAAAAGATTATTAGGTTATTGGTTAAATATCGGTTTTTACTATTGAGTTATTGGGTAAATCGATAACTCAATACGACTATAATAATTTATTATTTACCCCCTTCATAAAATATTAAATATTAGTAATTTAACAGTAATGGGACACTATAGCAATACTTTACATATTGTAATCTTTACAATACTTAAATGGTTAGATATCCACTTTAGTATTTTAGTTTGTAATTAACTAATTATAGCTTTTGCAAGTTTGTAAAAATAGTGTTCGTACTCTATCTGCTTTTTATTAATGCAAATTCTCATTATTATTTTTATTATGTAAACTGAAAATCGAACCATTAAGAATCTAAAACCGCTAAATTGAAAATCGATAAAAATTATTTTATTGGTTTCTTATTGTTTAGCATATTTAAAAACTAAATACTAATAAATCGAATCGATAATGTATAGAATCAAACTAAATCGATTGATGCACACCTCTACTCTCAGTTTTCCATTTGCCATGTCAATCATAAACCCTAGGTCTGAATCTTGACAAACTTGGTATTAGAGCATCAGGTTTATAAATGATCCTCGGAGTCCAACATGCCACGTCGATTAGAGTTCTATATATGAGTGTGAAGTACACCATGCCTATGAATGGGAGACTATAATGTCATTCTTGGAATTTTCTCACTTTTTCATGTCTTATGTCATGCTTTGGACCGTATATTATGGTTTCCCAATCCTGATGATGTCCTTGCTATATTACAAAAGATGCCTCTACAAAGACCCCCTACCAAGACCGACCCAAGTTAATGAGGACCAAGTTCATCAAGGGGCTATGGAAGAGCCTATCACTAATGGTGAATTTTGTACTGTTATTACTATGCTTGCCCAAGTGGTGACTACTTAAACTAGAAAGTCTAATCTTTCTCCCTGTTATCCCACTCTGGCTTCTAGAGTAAGAGATTTTACCAGAATGAATCCTCCGAAGTTTTATGGGTCAAAGGATGATGAGGATGCTCAAGAGTTGGTTGATGAGCTCACTAAGGTGTTGAATGTTATGCGGGTGAGTTTTGAGGGAAAGCTATGTTAGCTTCTAATCAGTTGAAAAAAGTGGCTCAAGTATGGTACACTCAATGGTTGATGGAGAGGGTTTATGGTAATAATGTTGTTAATTTGGAAGAGTTCCAGTTTGAATTTCTGGAATATTTTTTCCCTCTCAAATTTAGGGAAGGTAAGATGATTAGAATTTATCAACCTCAAGCACGGTGGTATGTGTGTGAGGGATTATGCCCTCAAGTTCACAAAGCTCTCCACTTATGTTCCAATGCTTATGGATAACCCCCATGCAAGAATGCACAAGTTTATTTCTGGGACCTCTGATCTGGTTGTGAAAGAATGGCATACAACTATGCTTATTTGCGACATAAACATCTACACTCTCATTACATATGATGAACAGATTGAAGGAGAAAAGCTTAAGGAGAAGAGGGTGCACGATTCTAAGGGGACCGTTATGATAGTGGGTTCTCCAACTCCAAGGGCGGTGGTTATGGTCACTTCCAACAAGGTCAAGGTTCTAATGCAGGGTTTTCTAATGCTAGAGTGCCTCCTCCCAAGGCACATGTTGAAGGTATACCATTGCCTACACGATGTGACAAGTGTGGAAAGATTCACTCCGAGAAGTGCTTATGGGGTTTGGGTGCTTGCTTTAGGTGTGGTGAGATGGTCCAGAACCTTGTTGATTTCCCAAAGGCACCAAAAAAAGGTCAAATAGTTCAAGCTAATCAAGTCCAACCAAAAGCTCCATAAGATGGTGCCCCCAGAAACAATAGGTTCTATGCTTTGCATGCTTGACAAGAAGTGGAGGAAGCTTCAGATGTTGTGACTGGTATGTTGAAAGTCTTTGACTTTGATGTTTATGCTTTGCTTGATTCGGGTGCAAGTTTATGTTTTGTGACTCCTTTTTTGCCTATTAAGTTTGGATTGAGCCCCGAAATTATAAGGGAGTGCTTTTTAGTTTATACTCCCGTGGATGAGTCTATTGTTGCTCGACGAGTCTACCAGGGTTGCCCTATTTTTGTTTTGCATAAAGTCTTTCTATGTGATCTTATGGAACTTGAGATGTTTGATTTTAATGTTATTCTTGGGATGGATTGTTTCATGCTTCATATGCTACTATAGATTGTAGAACCCAGAAAGTCAAGTTCCACTTTCTTGATGAGCCCGTTCTTGAATGAAAGGGTAGTAACTCCGTTATAAAGGTTTGATTTCCTACCTTAAGGCCCAAAAGATGATTTCTAAGAGGTGTATTTATCATCTTTTGAGGGTTAAAGATATGTAATCTGAGTCACCTACTCTTGATTCAGTTCCGATGGTGAATGAGTTTTCAGATGTGTTTCCCAAAGATTTGCCCAGTATTCCTTCCGAAAGGGAAGTAGACTTTGGCATAGATCTTTCTCCGGATACTTAACCTATCTCTATTCCTCCTTATCACATGGCCCCAGCTGAGTTAGAAGGAGTTGAAAGATCAATTGAAGGACTTGTTGGAGAAAGGCTTCATTAGGCTAAGTATATCACCATGGTGTGCTCTAATATTATTTATAAAAAAAGAAAGATGGGTCTCTTCGGATATGCATTATTTATAGGAAATTGAATTAGGTAAGCATCAAGAATAAATATCCGTTGCCAAGGATTGTCGACTTGTTTGATCAACTTCAAGGGGCCACCCATTTCTCAAAGATCAACCTCCATTCTGGTTATCATCAATTGAAGGTGAAGGAGTGTGACATTCACATAATGGCTTTTCGGACTATATACGGGCACTTTGAATTTGTCGTGATGTCATGCAATTTGACTAATTCTCCCACTGTGTTTATGGATCTCATTAATTGAGTGTTCAAGCCATTTCTTGATAGTTTTATGGTTGTCTTCATTGATGATATCCTCATTTATTCCCGAAGTGAGCAAGAGCATATGAATGATTTGAGGATGGTTCTTCAGACTTTGAGGGAGAAGCAATTGTATACTAAATTTAGTAAATATGAGTTTTGATCGGGTGAAGTAGCTTTTCTTGGTCATATGGTATCCCGTGATGGTATTAAGGTTGACCCGAAGAAGATCGAGGCCATGAAGAATTGACCTAGACCATTGACTCTTTCAGATATTTGAAGTTTTCTCGAGTTGGTCGATTATTATAGAAGGTTTCTTGAAGGTTTCTCTTCTATTGCATCTCCATGGACTAAGTTGACTCAAAAGAAGGCCAAGTTTTATGGTCGGATGAATGTGAGAAGAGTTTTCAGACTTTGAAAGATCGGCTTATGTCAGCTTCTATTTTTGAGTTTACTAGATGGCTTAGATAGGTTTGTGGTATATTGTGATGCTTCTCGAATTGGGTTGGGTTGTGTACTTATGTAACATGATAGCTTATACATCAAGGTAATTGAAGATGCATGAGCATAATTACCCAACTTGTGATCTTGAGCTAGCAGCCATGGTATTTGCTTTGAAGATATAGAGGTATTATTTGTATAGGGTGCATGTTGATGTTTCCACTGATCATAAGAGTTTGAAATATGCATTCACTCAAAAGAAATCTTAACTTTAGGCGAAGGAGGTGGTTGAAGCTCCTTAAGGACTATGACATAAATGTACAATATCATCTCGACAAGGCAAATGTTGTAGTCGATGCTCTTAGTAGGCTATCTATAGGAAGTGCAGCTCATGTTGATGAAGGAAAGAGGGAGTTGGAAAGAGATGAGCACCGTTTGGCTAGATTGCATGTTAGATTGGCGGACTCTAATGATGGTGGTATTCATTTTCATAACGTGGTCGAATCTTTAGTGGTTGTTGATGATAAGGCTAAGCAAGACCTAGCCCCATCATTGGTTGAGTTGAATAAGTTGGTTGCCAAAAAGAAGATAGAGGTTTTCTCCCAAGGGAGTGTAAGGACCCGAACATTGTACATCCTCATTGGATCTTGAAAATTTGATTTTGGAAAGATTTGGACCAAGATGGCACTTCATGAAAGCCCTCACAGTTTGTGTGAGGTTATACAGACCGTGTGGAGCCTCTTTGGAGTGGCTCTTGGCCTTATGTGGAGTGTATGGGCCTTAACATGGAGTTTTGGACGAAGGCATGTGTGACACTTCATAAACCATGTGGTGGGTTGTGTGGTGGACTTATTCTTGAAATCCCACAATTTTTGGACCAAATAAGGGCGTACAGCCAAGTGTACTGTCCGTACAAGTTGGTACTGTCCATATGACTCCCGTATAGATTCCAGAGTGAAATTTTTTCTAAGTATTGGATCACCGTCTTGGAACTTTGTCTTAAAGAAATTTTTCTAAGTGTTGTGGGATGGAGGAGGCACATAGATTGTGTGGCTTAGTACGGTCTATACCACCCTCTGTATAGATGCCTATGTTAAAAAATTCTAAGTATAGGATTATTGTTTCGGACCTTCGTCAAGTGAAAATTTTCTAAGTATTGGACAACGGACAAGTCTATGGTCCGTATGGCTTGTCACAGACTGTACCACTCTTCCATGAGATAGAAAATTAAATTTTTCAACTCATTTTATTAATAGCATTTTCATAATTATAGTTGATTCTAAGGGTATTTTGTGACCTTCTATGCTACCTAAAGACTTTAAAATGACCTATACTTCATTCCTCTCATTCAAATTCATTCCTCTCAAGTCACTCTTAAGAACTCTCTCAAAGAACTCTTATGAATCTAATCTTAGGAATCAAAAGAAGGCTGATTCTTCTTTAAATTTCTTCTTGAATCTTCTTCACTAGCTAAGGTATGTGGGATTGATTCTTGGTCCCTTTCAACCAAGAAGACCCAAACTCTTCTCACTTGAATTTCATGAAATTTTGCTTACTTTAAATGTGGGTTTTGAAGATTATTATTTATTAAATTCAATTGAAGTATGAGCTATGCTTCATTGATGCTTTTAAATTGATTTAAGTCCTAATATGTTGAATTACATGATTATTATGAATATTTGGATATGCATTGTTCTTTTAAAGTTGATTTAAGCATGAGTAACATAAATTGTGATTTGATTGTTAATTTTACTTATGGATTTCCTTGAATTTCGTATTGTATCATTGATTTTAGATTGAATCTATATTGTCCATGCTAATCTCACATCATTCATGACACCTGCATTCATGAGCATTGGATTCTATAAAGATTAGGAAGTGAGTTAACCTCAATTATGTTTATGTATATGATTTTGATAAAATTTTATTTATGACAAGAATGTGATCATATAAATGTCTATGATATTTGACTCATTGAGCATATTGGGTGTTTACACCTCATTTAGATATTGTGAACGGGTTATTCCTATGCATGAAATGTATGATGTCAAATGTGATTTGACATTTGATCCTAAGTATGAATTATTATGAATAGTGTTTGGCTTTTAAGACTAAGTATGCATTAAAATGACTTGCATCTCTTTTGAAAGCACGTATACGTATATGTATTCTTATGGGATGATGAATTAGCATCAATGGATTAGGAGGGTTAGGGCTATCCCCAAGGGTCCTCTCTCTTTTCTTGAACTATGTGCTAGCATAGGTATATGTATATGGTAACCCTCACCGAAATGGGAGGCCAATAAGTTGGGGTTACAACATTGATATGACATGAATGGGAGACCCATAAGGTAGGTCACCTCTCCAAAATTGGAGGCTATGAAGGAGAAGTGTGGTTTAGTTTTGGCAAGTAGACCACCTCTTTTTTAGTGTGGGGATAACATCGGGATTCCAATTAATAGCTCGCTTGTTCTTATATGTTGATTGAGGTCTCATCCCCTCTTATATAAGTATTAAGCATTTCATGCATCATCAATTTCATGGCATATTGTATACTATATCTCTTTCTATATTATGTTCCCTTGTCATCTAACTTTGAATGCAGGTTTGGTAAGTCATACGGATTGCATGTCCCCATACTTAGTACATTCAAATGTACTAATGCATACTCTTGCCTATATGATCTAACCATGCAGGGACCAAGGACTACTTTTATAATGGTTAGCTTAGAGCTTGAGACTTTCTTGTTGTGGTGAGTCCTATCCACTAAGGACAAACCACCATTCCTCTACCTTTGGAGCTTTTGTTTATGTTATTTACATTTGAGGGTGAGCTCAGGATATGTCTTGGCCCCCATCCTATCTTATGACTAGAGGCATTGTTAGAAATCTTGGAAACTCCTTTACGTTTATATGCTAAGTGTTATGATTGAAGATCATACTTATGGATTTGGCTACCTAATGGATATTGTTATATAGATTGGCTATGAGTATTATGATATGTTGATATGTTATGACGTGAAAGATTCCAAATTCTGAATTGCCCCCATAGAGTGAGTCATACTTATCCGCCCCTTAGTATTTTATGTGCTACATACTATGTGAATCCATGTTACTCCCTTTCCCAATGACATTCCCATAGCGTGAGTCCTACTTTTTTGTCCCTTAGAATTATGTGTTTATTATTCATTTATGTTTCCAAATCGATGATGTGAATATGGATACTTTGAGGGCAGTTTGGGGACTTTCGGGTTCCTATTCTCCATGTCACTCCTAGGCCCTAGGTTTGGGTCGTGACTAGGTTGGTATCAGAGAACTAGGTTTCTAAATGATCCTCGAAGTTCAACATGTCGCGTCAAGTAGATTCCTATTTCATGGGTATAAAGTGCATCGTACCTATTATTGGGAGGCTATGATGGTGTTCTAAGAATTGTTCACTTCTTCATGTCTTATGTTGTGCTTTGGAATATATCTTATGGCTTTCTATCCTGATGTCATCTTTACTACAATACAAAAGATGCCCCCATGAAGAGCTCCCCTACTAAAACCGGCATCGGTTTATGAAGGCTATGTACCCTAAGGGCCAATGGAGGAGCCTATATCAAATGGTGAATTCTGTACGGCCTTTGCTATGCTTACCCAAGTGGTGACTACTCAGATTAGGCAGGCTAATCTTCCTCGGGATCCCACTCTAGCCTCTAGAGTGAGAGATTTCACCTCGATGAATCCTCCGAAGTTCTACGGGTCAAAAGCTAATGAGGATTCTCAAGAGTTCATTGATAAGCTCACTAAGTTGTTGACTATTATGGGAGTCACATTTGAAGAAATGGCTAAGTTGGTTGCTTATCATTTGAAAGATGTGGCTCAAGTGTGGTACATTCAATGGTGGATGGAGAGAGTTTGTGGTGTGTTGTTAATTAGGAAGAGTTCAAGTTTACATTTCTGGATCGTTTCTTCCCTCTTGAACTTATGGAAGCAAAGATGATTGAGTTTATCAACTCAAACACGGTGGTATGAGTGTGAGGGATTATGCCCTCAAGTTCACCAAGCTCTCGAAGTATGCTCCTATGCTTGTGGATGACCCCCAACCAAGAATGCACAAGTTCATTTCTAGGACATCTGTCTTGGTTGTGAAGGAATGTCGTATGACTATTCTTATTTGAGACATGGACATCTCCAGGCTCATGAAATATGCTGAACAGATTGAGAGAGAAGAGCTCAAGGAAAGGAGGGTGCATGATTCTCAGAGGGCCAGTTATGATGGTGGATTCTCTAATTCCTAGAGTGGTGGTTATGGTCGCTTCCAACAGGGCTAAGGTTCTAATACTCGGGTTGCTAATGCTAGAGTGCTTCC
Organism: Solanum clarkiae; assembly: GCA_011800125.2. Taxonomy (NCBI): domain Eukaryota; kingdom Viridiplantae; phylum Streptophyta; class Magnoliopsida; order Solanales; family Solanaceae; genus Solanum; species Solanum clarkiae. The sequence continues at coordinate 12,148 of JAABOM020083177.1, read as the reverse complement.
TCCCAGTGCATAAGTTGGAGGTGGTCCAATGCCTCCTCCATGTTCTACTTATGGGAAGAATCACTTGGGTATTTGTTGGAGAAATTTGGTTATATGCTATAGGTATGGTGATAAGAGCTATAAGATTTCAGATTGTCCTAAGATTGCTCAGAAGGGTGAAGGTCAAGTGGATCAAGGTGCTCAGGGCCAACCAAGAGCTCCTCAAGATGATGCCCCAAGGAACAATAGGTTCTATGCTCTTCATGCTCGTTAGGAATTTGAAAAGACTCACAGATGTTGTGACTGGTATGTTAAAAGTCTTTGATTTTGATGTTTATGCTTTGCTTGATCCGGGTGCAAATTTGTGACTTCTCTGTTGCATGTTAAGTTTGGTTTGAGTCCTGAAATTTGAAGGGAACCCTTTTCAGTTTATACTACCATGGGTGAACCTATTGTTGCTCATAGAGTTTATCGGGGTTTTCCTATTTCGGTGTTGCATAAAGTCTTTCTGTGTGATCTTTTGGAACTTGAGATTTTTAATTTTGACGTGACTCTCGGGATGGATTAGTTGCATGCATCATATGCCTCTGTAGATTGTAGAACTCAGAAAGTCAAGTTCCAATTTCAGATAAGCCCATTCTTGAATGGAAGAGCAGTGACTCCATTATTAAAGGTTAGTTTATTACCTACCTTAAGGCTCGAAAGATGATCTCTAAGGGGTGTATCTATCATATTGTGAGGGTCAAGGATGTGGAGCCCGGGTCACCTACTCTTGAGTCAGTTCCGGTGGTGAATGAGTTCCCGGGTATGTTCCCCGAACACTTGCCTAGTATTCCTCCTGGAAGAGAAGTATACTTGTCATAGATCTTCTCTTGGATACTCAACCTATCTCTATTCCTTCTTATCACATCGCACCGACTGAATTAAAGGAATTGAAGGATCTATTGGAGAAAGGCTTCATTAGGCCAAATATATCTCTGTGGGGTGCTCCGGTGTTATTTTTAAGGAAAAAAGACGGATCTCTATGCCTCTATGAATGTGCATTGATTATAGGCAATTGAATAAGGTAACCATCAAGAATAAGTATTCTTTGCCAAGAATCGATGAGTTGTTTGATCAACTACAAAGGGTCACCCATTTCTCAAAGATTGACCTTCGTTCCGATTATCATCAGTTAAAGGTTAGGGAGTGTGATATTCCCAAGATGATTTTTTGGACTAGGTATGGACACTTTGACTTTATGGTGATCTCATTTGGTTTGACTAATGCTCCAGCCATGTTTATGGATCTTATGAATCAGGTGTTCAAGCCCTTCCTTGATTGTTTTGTGGTTGTCTTCATTGATGATATCCTCATTTACTCTCGAAGTGAGCGGGAGCATATAGTTCATTTGAGATTGGTTCTTCAGTCTTTGAGGGAGAAGAATTTGTATGCTAAGTTCAGCAAATGTGAGTTTTGGTTGGGTGAGGTAGCTTTTCTTGGTCATATGGTGTCCAATGATAGTATTAAGGTTGACCCAAAGAAGACTGAGGCTGCAAGGAATTGGCCCAGACCATAGACTCCTTCAGATATTTGGAGTTTTCATGGGTTGGCTGGCTATTATAAAAGGTTCATTGAAGGGTTCTTATCTATTGCATCTCCATTGACCAAGTTGACTCAAAAGAAGGCTAAGTTTGTTCAAATGAGTCTAACAAGAGTTTCCAGACCTTGAAAGATCGTCTTACATCGACTCCTATTTTGACTTTATCGGGTGGCTTAGAGGGGTTTGTGATATGTTGTGATGCTTCTTGGATTCGGTTGGGTTATGTACTTATGTAACATGACAATGTGATAGCTTATGCATTAAGGCAATTGAAGGTGCATGAGCGTAATTACGTAACTCATGATCTAGAGTTTGCAGCACTGGTGTTTGCTTTGAAGATTTGAGACACTATTTGTATGGGATGCATGTTGATGTCTTCACGAATCATATGAGCTTGCAATATGTATTCACTCAAAGGGATCTTAACTTGAGGCAAAAGAGATAGTTAGAACTCCTAAATGACTATGACATGAGTGTACAATATCATACCGGCAAGGAAAATATTTTATCCGATGCTCTTAGTAGGCTATCTATCTGAAGTGTGGCTCATGTTGATGAAGGAAAGAAAGAGTTGGCAAGAGATGTTCACTGTTTGGCTAGATTGGGTGTTAGGTTGGCTAATTCTAATGATGGTGGTATTTATTTTTAGAAATTGGTTAAGTTGAAGAAATTGGTTGTTGAAAAGTGGATAGAGGTGTTCTTCAAAGAGGGAGATGGTATCCTTCGGTATCAAGATTGGTTATGTGTTCCAGATATGGATGATCTTAGGAGGGTGATCATGAGTGAAGCCTATAACTCTCACTATTCTATTTACCCGGGATCTACTAAAATGTGTCGGAATTTGAAGGAAGTATATTGGTGGCATGGTATGAAGAAGGATATAGCCAAGTTTGTATCTAAATGCCCTAAATGTCAACAAGTGAAGGTAGAGCACCAAAGCTCTGGTGGCTTAACTCAAGATATTGAGATTCCTACTTGGAAGTAGGAAGATGTGAACATGGATTTTGTGGTTGGTTTGCCTCGGATCTGAAGACAATTTGACTGCATTGGGTTATTGTTGACCAGATGACTAAGTTGGCTCATTTCCTACCAGTCAAGACTACCTTTAATGCCGAAGAATATGCAAGATTGTACATCCAAGAGTTGGTGAGGTTGCATAATGTTCCTAGGTCCACCATATCAGATGGTAGTACCCAATTTACCTCTCACTTTTAGAGGTTGTTTCAAAGAAGACTTGGCACTAGGGTAAAGTTGAGCACCGCTTTTCATTCTCAAACCGATGACAAGCCTAGAGGACAATTTAAACTTTGGAGGACATGTTGATGGCTTGTGTGTTGGAATTCAAAGGTAATTGGTATGACTATCTTTCACTCACTAAGCTTGCTTGTAATAATAGCTTTCATGCTAGCATTGGTATGACACCATTTGAGGCTTTGTATGGCAGGAGATACAGATCCTTGGTAGGGTGGTTAGAGTTAGGAGAGACGACTTTGATTGGCCCAGATTTGGTATTGGAGGCTATGGAAGGTGAAGTTGATTAAAGAAAGGCAGAAGATGACCCAAAGCCTCTAAAATTCCTATTAAGATGCTAAGAAAAGGGATCTTGAGTTTCATGTTAGTGATTGGGTATATCTACAGGTCTCACCTATGAAAGGCGTGATGCATTTTGGCAAGAAGCGCAAGTTAAGTCTCCGGTATGTAGGTCCTTCTGAGGTTGTGGCGTGGATTAGGAATGTGGCTTATAGGTTGGATTTGCCTCCGGATTTGAGTTCTATTCGCCCGATTTTCCATGTGCCTATGTTGAGAAAGTTGGTTGGTGATCCTAGTACCATTGTGCCTTTGGAAGGTGTGGAGGTGGAAGAGAACTTGTCTTATGAAGAAGTTCCAGTTGAGATTTTGCATAGGCAAGTGAAGTGGCTTCGTAACAAGAATGTGGCTTCGGTTAAGGTACTTTGGAGAAATCAACATGTGGAGAGTTCTACATGGGAGACGGAGCTGGACATGATGAAACGATATCCCCATCTTTTCCAATATACTCAAGCCGAAGGTATTAGGTTCTTCCTTTTCCAAGTGGTCCTAATTCTTTCACTCTTGAGTTTCATGACATGACATACATATATGTGCATCAAAATGATTTTTATGATGTTTTGAATGATTGAAAACACTTTGACATGAGTTTTAATCACTTTATGATTTTCAAATGATGAACATGCATTGTATCTTGTATTTGGATGTTTCATGTTCTAAGTCAAGCCTTTCAAGCCTTGTTCTAGCACATTGGAGGAGGAATTTTCCCGAGGGAGAGATGATGTAAGGACCCAAACATTGTACGACCTCATTGGAGCTTAGAAATTTGATCCTAGAAAGTTATAGACCAAGGTGACGCTCCATGGAAGCCCTCATGATCTGTGTGAGATTATACGGACCACGTGGAGCATCCTTTGAGTGGCCCTTGGTCTTATGTGGAGTGTAGGGCCTTAACGTGGAGTTTTGGACTAAAACATGCCACATATGGACCCCATAAAGGCCATATGACACTTCACAGACTGTATGGTTGCCTTAGTCATGAAATCCCACAGTTTTGGGACCAAGTAAGGTGGTATGGCCAAGAATACGGTTCGTACAAGGTGGTTCGGTTCGTACGGCCTCCCGTATGGGTTTTAGAGTGAAATCTCTTTCTAAGTATTGAATCATCATCTCAAAACTTCATCGTGAAGAAAATTTTCTAAGTGATATGGGATGGAGGAGGCACATAGATCGTGTGACTTGGTATGGTTTGTACTACCCTCCGTATGGATGCCTGCGTTGAAAACTTTTAAGTATGGGATTATCGTTTCAGACCTTCATCAAGTAAAAATTTTCTAAGTGTTGGACCATGGACAAGTGTACATTCCGTATGGCTTTTCACAGACCATACCACTCCCCTATGAGATGAAAATTTTAATTTTTCAACTCATTTTATTAATGGCGTTTTCATAATTATGGTTGTAACTAAGGGTAATTTGTGACCTTCTATGCTACCTAAAGACTTTCAAATGATATATACTCTATTCCTCTCAAACAAATTCATTCCTCATATTTAAAATTCTCTCAAGTCACTCTTAAAAAAGCTCTCAAAGAATTCTTGTGAATCTAAGCTTGGGAATCAAGGAAGGCTCATTCTTTTTCAAATTTCTTCTTGATCTTCTTCATTAGCTAAGGTATGTGGGATTGTTTCTAGGTCCCTTTCAACCAAGAAGACCAAACTCTTCTCACTTGAGTTTCATGAAATTTTGCTTATTTTAAATGTGGATTTTGAAGATTATTATTTATTAAATTAAATTGAAGTATGGGCTATTCTTTATTGATGATTTTAAATTGATTTAAGCCCAAATATGTTGAATTACATAATTATTACGAATATTTGAATATGCATTATCCCTTTAAAGTTTGATTTAAGCATGAGTAATCTAAATTGTGATTTGAATGTGGACTTTACTTATGGATTTACTTGAATTTCATATTTTAACACCCCTCAACATAGCGCGGAAAGACCCTATGGTGCATTTTTTTAAATATCTTAAAATTCATGTAGAGTCTGGAAAATTCGACCTCATATTCTTGTTCAGAGGGCAAAATTATGTGGGAAAATGGTTACCTACAAGGTATATTTTACCCATCCCAAAAAATAATTTTTTTGGCGAAATTTCACAAACCAGTAGCTTCTACGACTAGGTTGCGATGCGGACCTGTCGTGACCTAGTTCAGCAATTCCGGGAAACCTTCCTTTTCACTTAAGTGCAATTGGATAATAACCTAATGCCTATATATAAGGGAATATCTTACTCTTCAGCCATTTGTCAAGCCCTAAAACACTCAAAACCCTCCCAAAATCCTCCCAATTTATCATCAAATTCCCCAATCAATCTCAAGACTTCAAGAACTTTTGTTGGAATTTAAGAACCCAAGTGAAGTCCTCAAAGTCTCATCAAATTTCTACTATCTATTTCAAGAGATTAAGGTATGTGAGTCTTCATCCATGGGTCCTTTCACCCATGGAGCCCAACTCTCTCTTTTTCATAAAATTACATGATTTCAAGGTTAGATTCTTTATGGGTAAACTTTATTATACATTATAAATATGATTTGAGTTTGAACTCTTCAAGTATTGATTGATTAAGCATGAATATCTATTAAAGGCTTATTCCATGAGTTGATTTATATATATTGAAGATATGCATGATGTGAACTATATAAACTATGAATGTTTCTGCACTTTTAATATGGATTTTATGATATACAAACTAAGGGTTTTACTCCAATATCGGTGGGTTATTCTCATGATTTTAAGGTTGAATACTTTATGGGTAATTCTTATTATGCATTGTACACATGATTTAATTGTGAATTCTTCAAGTAATGATTTTATTAAGCTTAAATACCATTGGGGTTTGATATTGTGATGGATCTTATGATATTAAAGTTATGTACTCTATGATGCTATGAAAATCTATGAAAGAACTTGTGGATTTTAGTTGGATTTCATGATACCCAAAAGTGAGGGTTTTACTACAATGTTGGTACCTTTAATTAAACGATTTCCAAATGAATTGATTTTACTCTTTCTTGTTTTATACTTTTGAATTGCGCAATTTTAAGCATAGGTACATGTACCCACCATGTTTGACTAAATTTACATGATAAGGATTCTTATGTGAATGAAAGGCTATTACATGATTTGCAAGACAAATGTTTCTATGGTAATTATGGGCTCCCAAGCATGTATTAAACTCATGAAAAGTTTCTATGATTTACAAGTAAAATTATTGAGCCCTTATTCTATATTTTATTCTTATGTGAATTGTGAAGCCTACTAGAAGGGGTTATGACTTAAGTTATATTCCTCACCCTCTAGTACAAGACAAATATCTACATGAAGGGGTTATAACCTAAGCTATATTCCTCACCCTCATGTACTTTTTATTATTATGCACCATGTAAATCCTACTAGAAGTGATTATGACCTAAGCTATATTCCTCACCTCTAGTACAAGGCAAAAATCTACATGAAGGAGTTATGACCTATGCTATATCTCCACCCTCATGTAATATCCAATATCTACTAGAAGGGATTATGACCTAAGCTATATTCCTTACCCTCTAGAACAAGGTACTTGGATGAGCTACTCATGCCACTTTATTGTGTTAAACAAGTTATGCAAGTATGATTGTTTTTACGTATGTTTTAACCTAAGCATTGATAATACATGTCATATTGAGCTCATGTCTAATGATTATGATTATGCATCTCGATTATAATAGCTAATGATCCTTGTTTCATTGCACCCCGCATACTTAGTACATTCCAAGTACTAACGCATACTTTATGACTACATGATCTCACCATGTAGGGACCGAAGCTTCTATTCATCCTCCTTATCCACGTGGCTAAAAGGATCATTGAAGACTACTATTAGTGAGTCCTTCACTTTGGGGATAATATCCACTTTACTTTCATGCTCGTGTTAAGACATCTCATTTTTGGATATTATCTTTGAGCCCGGGAGATTTCTTGGCTCCTTTTCCATTCGTAGTTAGAGGTATTGTTGGATATATAGGTTGTATGTTCTGAGCTCAAATCTTATTATATCTATGTGTTGTTGGAGTTTCCCCTTTGTCCCTTATCCCTTTGTGGTGAATGTTTGCTATGTTGACAAGTTGGAAGTTCCAAGTCCCTAAATGTCCCCATAGCGTGAGTCATACTTACCCACCCCTAAGACTTATTTGCTATGTGATATATGTTTATCCTCTTCCCTACAACATTCCCATAGCATGAGTCCAAAGCTCCATTTCCCCTAGAAAGTATGTGCTATGTGCTTATTTATCTTTTATTATGCTTCCACAACCAAGGATGTGTAAATGATATGCTAAGAGACTTGTTTGGGGTCCCTTCGGTTTTTCATTCGCCGTATCACATCTAGGACCTAGGCTTGAATCATGACACATATTCGATCATTGATTTAGATTGAATCTATATTGCCCATGCTAATCTCACATCATACATGGCATATGCATCCATGAAAATTGGATTTTATAAAGATTATGAAGTAGGTTAAGCTCAATTATGTTTATGTATATGATTTGGATGAAATTTTAGTTATGACAAGAATGTGATCATATAAATGTCTATGATATTTGGCTCATTGAGCATATTGGGTGTTCACACCTCATTTGGGTATTTGTGAACGGGCTATTCCTATGCATGAAAAATATGATATGCAATGTGATTTGACATTTGAGCCTAAGTATGAATTACTATGAATGATGTTTGGATTTTAAGCCTAAGTATGCATCGAAATGATTTGAAATGACTTGCATCTTATTTGAAAGCACATATATGTATATGTATTCTTGTGGGATGATGAATTAGTACCAATAGATTGGGAGTGTCAGGGCTATTCCCAAGGGTCCTCTTTCTTTTCTTGAACTATGTGCCAGTATGGGTACATTTATATGGTAACCCTCATCGTAATGGGAGGCCCGTAAGGTGCAGTTACAACATTGATATGATATAATATGAATTGAAAATCCTATCCAAAATGGGAGGCCTTAAGGAAGGTCACTTCTCCAAAATGGGTGGCCCGTATGGAGAAGTGTGGTTTATCTTTGGCAAGTAGACCACCTCTTTTCCAGTGTGGGATAACATTGGGATTTCAAGTAATAGCTCGCTTGGTCTTATATGTCGGTTGAGGTCTCATCCCTTCTTATATAAGCATTAAACATTTCATGCATCATCAATTTCATGGCATATTGTATACTATATCTCTTGTTATATATCTCTTTTTATATTACATGCCCTTGTCATCTAACTTTGAATGCAGGTTCGGTAAGTCATATGCATAGCATGCCAGCATACTTAATACATTCAAATGTACTAGTGCATACTCTTTCCTACATAATCAGGACCAAGGACTACTTGCATCCACCGTACGATGGTTAGCTTGGATCTTGAGACTTGGTTGTTGTGGTGAGTCCTATCTTCCAAGGACAAACCACCATTCCTCTACCTTTGGAGCTTTTGTTTATGTTATTTACATTTGAGAGTGAGCCCGGGGTATGTCTTCGCCCCGTCCTATCTTATGACTAGAGGCATTGTTGGACATCTTGTAAACTCATTTATGTTTATATGCTAAGTGTTGTGATTAGGAGAGATCATACTTATGGATTGCACTACCTATTGGATATTGTTACATGGATTGGCTATGAGTATTATGATATGTTGATATGTTATGATGTGAAAGATCCTAAGTCCCGATTGCCCCCATAGAGTGAGTCATACTTACACGCCCCTTAGTATTTATGTGCTACATGCTATGTGAATCCGTGTTACTCCCTTTCCCTATGACATCCCAATATCGTGAGTCCTACTTTCCCATCCCTTAGAACTATGTGTTTACTATTTGTTTATGTTTTCGAACAGATGATGTGAATATGGATACTTTGAGGCTTGTTTGGGGACTTTTGGGTTCCCATTCGCCATGTCATTCCTAGTCCCTAGGCCCGGGTCATGACAAAGGGAGATGGTGTGCTTTGATAACAAGGTCGATTGTGTGTTCTAGATGTTGATAATCCTAGAAGAGTGATCATGAGTGAAGCCCATAATTGTCATTATTCTATTTACCCGAGATCTACCAAGATGTATCAGAATTTGAGGGAAGTGTATTGGTGGCATGGTATGAAGAAAGATATAGCTGAATTTGATCTGAATGCCTTAATTGTTAAAAAGTAAAGGTAGAGCATCAAAGGCCTGGTGGTTTGACTCAAGATATAGAGATTATTCCTACTTAGAAGTGGGAAGATGTGAACATAGATTTTGTGGTTAGTTTTCCTCGAACCTGAAGGCAATTTGATTCAATTTGGGTTATTGTTGATTGAATGACTAAATCGACTCATTTGCTACAGGTCAAGATTACCTTTAGTGCCGAAGATTATGCATGGTTATATATCCAGGAGTTGGTCAAGTTGTATGGTGTGCCTAGGTCTATCATATTGGATCGTGGCACCCAATTTACCTCTCACTTTTGGATGTCTTTTAAAGTGGACTTGGTACCAAGGTGAAGTTAAGTACCTCATTTCATTTTCAAACCGATAGACAAGCCGAAAGGAAAACTCAAACTTTGAAGGACATGTTGAGGGCTTGTGTATTAGAGTTTAAGGGTCATTGGGATGATCATCTACCTCTCATTGAGTTTGCTTTTTACAATAGCTCTTATGTTAGCATTGATATGACTCTGTTTGAGTCTTTGTATGGTAGAAGATATAGATTATTAGGTGGTTTGAGTTGGGAGAGATGGCCTTGATTGGCCCGATTTTGGTCTTAGAGGCTATAGAGAAGGTGGAGTTTATTACGGAGAGGTTGAAAATGGCTCAAAGTCGTCAAAAGTATTATTCAAATGTTAGAAAAAGAGATCTTGAGTTTCATGTAGGTGATCGGGTGTATTTGAAGGTCTCACCCATGAGGGATGTAATGTGTTTTGGTAAGAAGTGCAAGTTGAGTCCCCGGCATATAGGTCCTTATGAGATTGTTGTGTGGATTGGGAGTGTGGCTTATAGATTGGACTTGCCTCCAGATTTGAGTTCTATACACCTGGTTTACTATATGTCTATGTTGAGGAAATTGATCGGTGATGTTAGCACTATTGTGCCTTTGGAAGGCATTGAGGTTGAGGATATTTGTCTTATGAGGAAGTCTCAGTTGAGATCTTGGATAGACAAATGAAGCGGCTTCGCAACAAGGATGTGGCTTCGATTAAGGTGCTTTAGAGAAATCAACATATGAAGAGTGCTACATGGGAGCTAGAGTTGGACATGATGAAAGGATAATCCCCATCGCTTCCAATCTACTAAAGCCTAACGTATTAGGTTTTTCCTATTCCAAGTGGTCCTAACGCTTTCACTCTCGTATTTCGTGACATGACATGCATATATGTGAACGAAAATGATTTTTAAGATGTTTTGAATGATTTAAAGATGTTTTGATATGAGTTTTAATGACTTTATGATTTTCAAATAATGAAATGTGCATTGTATCTTGTGTTTTAATGTTTCATGTCTAAGTCAATCCTTTCAAGCCTTGTTCTAGCACATTCGAGGACAAGTGTTCCCAAGTGGGAGATGATGTAAGGAATTGGAGTTTGGATGAACTTAATGGTGCTTTGAATTTGGTTCTTAAAAGTTTTTTACCAAGGAGACACCTTACGAGCACCTCCACGAGCAGTGTGACTCACGACGGGTTATGTAGAGGCGCCTTGAGATGGCCTTTGGCCTCATGGGTAGAGTGTTGGTATAAGTGTGGAGTTTAAGACCAAGTCACACACCACATGAACCCCATACAATCTTTGTGGGGCTTCATTGGCCATGTGGTACCCCCTTCACGGTCCGTGAAGCCCCCGTATAGGCGTTGGTGTGAAAATTTTCTAAGTATGGGATCATTGTCTTGGAACTTCGTTGATGGAGAATTTTTCTAAGTGAATCTTTCATGGGAGGCCACGCGGTCTATGTGACCTCTGATGGGCCGTGAAGCCCTCTGTATGGGTGTTGGCGTTCAATTTTTTTAAGTATGAAATTACCGTCTCGGACCTTAGTCAGTGAAATATTTTCTAAATGTTGGAACAGGGAAGGGTCACACGGTCGTGTGACTTGGTATGGACCGTGAGCCTTCTTCACGGGACCGCTGACCTCATTTTTATGTCCGAAGTTAAAGTTATGTTTTCAATAATATATGAGATATTATTTATGATTGAATGTACTAATTTTAAAATTGAATTCTAAAATAAGCTTTAATTATTTATTTTTCAAATTGGAAACGTAAATTTAATTTTTTGACAATCAAACTCTGATTTTTAAATAAAATAATTTTATTATAAAAAATGTGAATCTATTTTTATAGTCAAGTGGATAACATAGAAATGAAAAGAAATAAATGACCATACAAATGATTTTTTGTCTTTTCAAGTTAACAAAAGAACACAAAATTGCTATAACAAAATAACTTTTGCTTTTTTTTAGTAAATTTTAGCATTGGAAAATAGTAGAAAATTATCAAATATTCGATCTGTTTAATTTTATTTGATCACTAAATAAAAAATATATTTTTTTACTTTATTTTTCACTTCCTCCATATTAAAGTAAATTCTGTTCATGTCTTACCTATGACAATAATTGTTTATTTGTTAAAAGTATTTTTCAGAACTTAAAGTAATATATCAATTATAATAAGAATAATGGCTTATTTGTTAAAATTTTTTAAAACTTAAAACTGTATATCAGTTCATATTAATCATTAATTCGAGTTATGTAAAATTTAAAGTGGATCAAAAAGCATAAACAAAGTGAATACCAATAATAAATGGGGCCCATAAAATAAACAAAAGAAACACAAAAAATAAAAAATTAAATGAGAGAGAAAGCACACACATCCCCTTTATATTATATATATTTTTGTTCACGTCTTCACACACATACGGGGATGTGTATGCATATATATATATATATATATATATATATATATATATATATATATATATTATAGTGTTGAGCCATACCACG
>JAABOM020083161.1:0-31242 GCA_011800125.2 Solanum clarkiae | reverse complement strand
AAATTTCAAGAGTCTTCTTCATCTACTTTAACTATAGAATAAAAATGACAAGCTTAGGTTAGTGTATGAAATAAAAAGAGATGAATTTATATAGATGAAAACGAAGAAATACCACAAAAGAATATCTTAAAGTTTTAAATTAAATATTTTGAGGTTATGAATATTAAGAGGGTAATAATTGAATATTTATATTAGATATAAGTTATGAAGATGAATATTTAGAGCAAAAAAAAAAAGAAAATAATAAATAAATGATAAATCATGTAAAAAGTGTATCAATAAATTTAAATTAGTGAAGCTAGAGCCATGTTAGGAGACTATGCTGACTTTTGCATATGCTGAGAAAAAGTACCCATAGTCCTATTAGCAGGTGCGAGAGGTTGGATTTAGAGGTTTTGCAGAGGGGTAGAGATAGATAAAAAAAGTATTAGGTGAAGTGATTAGACAAGATATGTGAAACTTCATCTCACCTATGAAATGAGCTTAGAGAGGCGTGGAGGTCGCATATTAGGGTAGAAGGTTAATAAGTTTATAGGGGTAGGATGATGTCTATATCATGCCCCGGACAGGTACCCTTGGCATGACCAACAATCAGAGACTATTGCTAGTCCCCAAGAGAACTAGTTGGCCTCATCATCACATCATAGTCAACAACGAAAGAAAGTACTCAAGAGAAACAATCAATTTAAGAAATTACTAGATCTTTTTCAATAACAGAATTCTAATAAATAAGGATTTGAAACATCAATAACAACCCATCAACTCTACTCTATGTCTATGAAGCCTCTACTCAATAATCTAAATGGTACCATGACAGGCCATGGATACTCCAAAAAAATCAAGGAAATAAACTATTCAATCAGAAGCAGGAAATAAAGGGCTCCTCCAGAAAACAAGGGAGAGCTCATCAACTCTGAAAGTGCACTGAACTAGACCTCAATTATGCACGGTTTGAAGTCCTCTATCACCTGTATTTGCATCACAAAATGATGCAACCCAAATAGACGTCAGTACATGAAATATACTACTATGTAAAAATGGCTGGAAAGGAAAAGACATTATCAAATACACTCAACTCAAGTAACTCGACCCAAAATCAACTCAACTCAACTCAACATAGCAAATCATGCAAATTTAAGAATAAAGTCATGATTTGAAAGTAAACTCCATTATATGCAACTCACACCAAATCTTTTAATTTATATAGTACAACAATGCTCCTAAAAGAAACTCTAGCATGCAACTCATGCCAAATCAGTGATGCAAAGTGAGGGAGTTTCTCTAACCAACAACATCCCACATGCCTTGTTGGTGATGCACAATGATCGCAGCATTGTTACTTGCCCGTCCAATACTTGCCTAGGTAAGGATGCTCACCTCTGCTTTTGGATCCTCAAGCCTTGTCCATTATTTTGGGACAAAAGTTTCCAAAGTAACTGCATGACTATCCTATGCAGGCAACGTAGTTCTGGAATATTCTCTTCTCACCCAACTCGGTGCTCAATACTACTCCCAAAAATATATACTCATACTCATCAAGTGAATAATTTACTCAAAACATATCATCAAGTCTCATTGGACATAAATTTGAACATCAACTTCATCTCAAATATCAATATCACCATCTTTTATTAATAAATATATTTTGAAAATCTTTTACATGATTGTCAAATAGTTCCTCAAAACATCAGATGCATTTTTTTTAAAAAATGTGCTAAAAAGAACTATTTACATATCATCAAGGCTCTTTCTCAAATCATTGTTTATATTTAAAACTCATGTTCATGCAATCTCAATAAAGTATGTTCAAAATCATCTTCGTTAAAACATACAAACGGCCATAAATCGCAATTTAAAATAATGCTTGAAATCATATATAGTCCTCAGTTAGGGTTTATGTAAATGAAGACATGAACATGCATCAAACCAAGTAACCAACTCCGAAAGACCATTAACACACTTTTTACATACAAGAAACTCAATAAGACAATGGGCAACTCAAGAATTCCATTCAAAAGATAGGGTAAAACTCTACTTGAACTCAATTATAAGAAACATATAGGGAACGTGGATGAACTCAATCTAACGCTAAGAAATGATTGAATTCTCTTGAAACCCTAGCTTTTCTCCTCTTGGAATCTTGTTCAAAGCATTGGATTATATTGTGAACATAAATATACTGAGTAGTTTTGTTTAGGATTTTATATAGGCATAAAAACATTGAGTTTAGGCTTTAAAAGTGCGGGAAAATACCCAAATACCCTTTCTTAAAAGTCTGTCAAAAGTTGTCTACGGGACCATTTATGACCTACCACGGCCAGTAGGGACCCTTCCGTAAAGTTTTGGCGTAATTTTGGGGTCTCTGGTTCACTTTTACGAGCCCATTTTATGACCCGTAGATTGGTTCTTTAAGTCTGGAACCAAAAGTTGAAGTTTCAAGATGTTTTTCCACGACTTAGCAGATAGGTCGTACTTCGATTTACGGCCTGTAAATGGGTTTCATAGAAATACTCTGCTCTAGCAGTCGTTAGTAAAACGGTTATAACTTTTGACTCTGAACTCTAAATGAGGTAAAACCAATTGCGTTGGAAAGCTAATTCAAAGGGATTTTGTTTGATAGGTGATGGGCTACCTAATTTTTTGTGTGCTAAGAGTTATGATCATTTAAAGTTGACCTTTGTATAATCTAACACTAGAAACTCAATTTATAGGAAAGTTTTGAACTCGACTAAGTACTAGAGGTCTCTTATGAACCTAATCCACTTTAAATACTCTTAAAACTTATATGAATGAGCCTTAATGTATAGGTACATGTAGGGCATCACTAGGTTCAAGCTTATATACTTATGACGAAAAAATTCAATTCATATGAATATAGTTGTGGGGTATTACAATATCTCCCCCTTGAGATCATTTGTCCTCAAATGATGAGTGAAACAAGGATGAATTCAAGGCAAGATTAATAGTCGAGACTCCATCAGATCAATGAATCACACTCAACCAATCTTGAGAGTCACAAATCAAACTCATAATAGAAAAATCTGAACGGGTCAAGAGTAGGGATTTTACCTCAGAAATTCTCATCATCAGTCATGAATGGAACATCAGAGCTCAATTAGTTCAAATTACTCAAACACCTTGGGTATCAGTTATTTGAACTCAAGAAGAAAGTCATCAACTCCAATTCGAGAATGGGACCATCGCGATATATAAGACTCTATGGATAATTCTCAAACTTAACCTTATCTAAACTACGCTCCTTTTCATCGAACTACACTCCATCACTTTAAGCTGATAGCTCATATTCGAATCTCCGCCTAACCTTATCCTCTTATTCCGTTCAAGCATAATTTTAAGTCCCAAAGTGTTATTCCTAAGATGATCATATTCACACAAAGTTAAAATTTTGAACTCAAGCTCTATGCCTCCATTGAGACTTTTATTGAAAGAGAACTACTCCTTCTAACCACTCTAACACACCTACCTGGAACACCTATTCAAAAATTATCAATAGCCTTCTTCATTCACTCATATAATGACATCCACACATTCAAGCCTATCACCCTAATCACTTCAACTATATCTAAGAATTACCAAGCCTACTTTGCATTTCTACCTCCATCATTGAACTAGCTCTCACTCAAAAACATACCAAAATACTTTTACATATCTATTGCACCTCATAAGGTATCATCTCGCTCTTCCTCCACATCTCTAATCTAAATGGAAGGAAACAATGAAGAACATCACCTTCCCTTATCAGCAATAACTCATCTACTATCACCAATATTGCTATCAAGAATGGAAAGAAGGATCATTGGAAAGGCTTAGAGAGAAAGATCATAAGCACAATACATTCGAGAAATTTGATCTGAGAGCATTCATAATGTGATACAATTTCATTAGCCTTTTAGGACCTATCGTGCATTTATTAAATCGAACAGATTGTGAAGCTCAAGTTGTATCTCATGTGACATAAGGTTGGGAACTTTGAGATTCACGGGATTAAAGTACAATGGTCACTCATTATCCTCATATCTCAACATGAATATGAATCAGCATAGGGTGTATGCGTCTAGGTCATAGGCATGGTGCTCATACATGGAACAAAATAGAGTATCACCTTATCTGAGCTGTAGAGAATATAATAGATAAGAAAGCATCAATACCTCGTCCTGATCAACCCATTACTATCAAAAGCTCAAGACTCACTTTAGTTTGTTAACTCATCATCTCCCCCTTAGCTTCGAAGGTCCACTCCCTAAGTGTGCGAACCAATTCTTTTTACTAAGCTATAAGTATAGTTCTCCTGTTACGATATCCAGAAGAAACCTTAAGCACCCCCATTATACTCTAGTCAAGGATATGGGATCGCTATTAGAACTTTTCACTGACTACTCTTAGCTTCCTTCTAGCTCTATGGGCATTTTTCTATTCTTACTGTTCTTTGGCATACATAATTACTTCCTATAACTCTTATAGTCTAACCTCTTAATTTAATCTGTTGACATTCAACTTCTAAGCTCCAATATATTTTATTAAAGAAGTCTTGGATTGCAAGGCAAAACTCATCATCACTTATACATAAAACCCTATCAACCTAATTACTAAGGATGGAAAGAATGCTTAGACCAGCTTACTCTACATTCACAAATCAAATTACTCACCCATTCACTATACCTTCTTATCTCATTAAGCTCATATCTCTTTGAATCTCATGGGGATTGATGTCACCCAAGTTACACCTCCTTTTTAGAGGATAAAACGATTGTTGTCAAAATATAAAATCTAACTAGGGTTAGGGTTGAACCCAAGGGAATACATAGACTTAAGACAAATTCACCAATAACCAATTTAAGTAGTTAACCAACTCAATTCCCCCAAAAAAGGGGGGTGGTTGAAATAATCAATTAGAAAGTAAACTAAACTAACTATCACGAGAAATAATCAATAATAGAGAGCAACAAGGGTATTGTGTTCCTCATGATTCCTAACTTAGTATCACCGGATAACCCAATTCTTATCTAGCGTGCAACATGCAAGACGATAATTTAAGTTCACCAAGTAATTTAGTCAAAGGTAAGAGGCGAATTTCACTATGTGATTTGGCCCATCTCTGTAGTGTACAATGCTAATCATTACCTATAAGTCCCAGTCAACCTCCACTTGGCCTAGTTCTGTTGATTAGACGAGAGCACATCATCGTATCATATTAATCAATCTCTTTTTCTATTCATTACTACCTTGGTCCAGTCAATAACACTAGGCAGGTTGTAATGTTGGCCACCATTAGAAAACATGCAAAATAAAGAGAATTGATCAATACACGCATATACCCATTCAAGGAATTGCAAATTACTTGGGTTAACTAAGTTAGTTCTTCGTGATTCCCACAACCCTAGTTATGGATTAGCTACTCATGTTATGGGTAGATGAAGAAATTATGATATTGAGAAAACATAACTAAATACTTACCCAATTGAACTAAGATAAGGCATATCCAAGAAGAAGGAGAATCACAAGATTCAATATCAAATTTACCCACAAGTGTTTTCTCACTATATTCTCTCTCAAGTATTAGGTTCTCCAAGTACAAACCCTAAAATGGCATCCTCTTTTGTACAATAACCTAAAAGTACTATTTATAGTAATTACAGTTAAGTCCTAAAAAAATTAAAAGCTGGTCGGCGGACTCAACGAAAGTTCTCTCTGACTTGTAATGTGAGTTACGACTCCTATTCAAGGTCTCGTAGTTTGCTTCAGGGATTATGGATTTCTCTTCTATGACTTTGCTTCATGACTCGTACACTGATCTTCAACTCATACACTGATTTATGACTCATAATGCATGTTCGTAGATTTTCAGGGGGAAGAAAAGGAACAAGCATTGTTCAGGGGTAATATCAGCTGTACGTCAAATTTTTCAACAAGGCATTGTGGCCAAGGACTGAGAAAAGGACTGTAGCCATTATGGAAGACCTATACCTAATGGAAAAGGTGAGCACTATGGTGGAACTAAATTTACCAACGGCTGATGAAGGAACACATGACCAAAGTGTTCAACATGGAAAAAGGGAAGCATGGTCTGGCATATGGTTTTTTGCCCAACAAGGTGTTTGAGGCTTGTGGAGTCGAGCTGAGCAGGGGAACTACAGGGACAATCCAGCAGTCTCTGTCCCACAACACATTTATGGAATGTGAGTGTGGAGTCTTCAAGGCTGGGGCTAAAAAACCTCCCATGCCTGAACTAGTGGATCAGAACGAAGCCTTAAAAGCTCAAGTAAGGGACTTGATTGCTGAACTGGCTAAGAAAGACGCTAATCTCATCATGTTGAATGCGGAATTGAACAAAGGCCCAAGAGGAGGGCCTGACTTTGCTGAGGTGAATGAGCTAAGGGAAGTTAATAGCCAGCTAACCAAGGAGGTTAAGTCCCTCACCTAACAACTTCTAGATGCCCATAAGGACCAAAGTGCAAACATGTCCAAATTAATCTAGTCTTTTACATCCAAGTCCTCTAGTCCCTATGCTTCCAACTTCTGTATTTCCTCCTCCCTTGTCCTTCTGAAATACTTGTTCTCAGTCCTTTCAGTTTAAAGTTGTTTCTTTGTGTTTGTGGATGGTCTTGACCCGGTCCTGGTCAAAATATGTTTTTGTAGTGGTGATTATGAATGGTTTACTACGTGAATGAATCTTGTTCTTATGTGTCCATCTTTTCTGATTCATTTTTTCTTTATTTTCTATGATATTTGATTATATTATGCTTCCTCAAATACTCGATATTTTCTAACGGTGATCTTCTCTCAGTTTACTGTTTCCTTTTAATGATGCCAAAAAGGGGAAGATGTATATTACATTCAGGGGTAATATTGGGGGAGCATATGTTCGGGGGAAGAAAAGGAACAGGGTTTTGAACAGGTTCAACACAGGCTGATCTGACAAAGTTTGTCATCATCAAAAAGGAAAAAATTGTTAATTACATGTTTTGATGATTGACAAACTAAGTCAAGGACCAGGTAGACCATCAGGCTATTGTGCTTAAGCTAGTTCTAAAGAACAACATGTAAAGCTGTTGTGGTTGGTAAGATGTCTATCATACTTGTACTAAAGGACAAGTAGTCCATGAAGCGTATTCACAACAGTATAAAAGAAAGTTGTCCAAGGTAGAAATAGAAATATAAGTTTTCAAGCAATTCTCATGTTGAATATTCTCAAGTTGAAAAAGCTCTTCCTGGGCTTCTTGTGCAAGAAGATAAAGCAGATTCAGATGTGGGACCTGATAGATTAGTTCTATAGTCATCTAGTTTGTTGGGTGTTGTATTATGTTCCAAAGTGTAAGATCACTCCTAAATTATAAAGGTACATGATCAGTTTTTGTTCTAGTTTGTTTAGGTGATGTGTATGCCTTGTAAACAGTGTCGAAGACTAAAGGGTAGGTTGAATTTTGGTCTAACTGCATAAGGCATGTGGGCTTAGACTGGAATAGGCTTTGCAGGTGCTCATTGCTTGTGCTTGTTGTGCAAGCTATTGTTGTAAGGGAAAATAGAGAACTAATAAGTATGTTGTATTTCTTTACTTTGCTCTTTAGTGGATTTGGTTGGGTAAATCATATTGTGAAAGGTCGTGGTTGTTCCTCCCTTGAGCAAGGAGTTTTTCCACGTAAAAATATTTGCGCTTTTGTCTTTTGTCATTTATTTTCTTCTAAGTTTTATCTTACTATACTTTGAGGGACCTGATCCTTCATTAGGCTACGAGCACGCTAACTCAATAAGTTGTATCGGTGCAGGGATCTCTATCAGGTTCAGACCTTGACATTTACTGTGAAAATGGCTGTTCCACTTAACTTGGAAGAAGGACAATCATCCACTAGACTACCAAGATTCAGTGGCAAGTACTATAATTTGTGGAGAGGTCGCACACATGATTTCTTGATAACTAAAGACAGTGAACTATGGGATATAGTTCTAGATGGACCATATGTTCCGATGACTAAAGTGAAAGAAGGCGATAATACCAAGTCAATTACAAAAACTAAACAACAATACATTGAGTCTGACCGGAAGAAAATAGAGAAAAATTACAAAGCAAAAAAAATTACAATACATTGATTGTGTGTTGTATAGGAGCTGAGGAGTACAACCGGATCTCACCCTATGAATCTACTAAGGAGATCTGGGATAGTATAGAGAATGCACATCAAGGAACTGAACAAGTGATAAAGTCCAAAGTGGACATGCTGGCATCTCAATATGAGAACTTTATTTTTCATAAAGGAGAGACCATACAAGAAATGGAGACCAGATTCTCAGCATTAACCAATGAACTCAAGTGTTTGGGAGAAGCCATTAGTCAAAGCAACCAAGTTCGAAAGATTCTGAGAGTACTTCCCAAGTCATGGGAGACCAAGTTGTATGTCATTACTGAGTCAAAAGACCTGAAAAATCTAAAGATGGATATTCTCATAGTCATACTTCATACACATAAGTTGTTTAACAAGAAACATGATACAACCAAGGGAGATAGGAAGAAAGACAAAACCTTGGCACTAAAAACTGCTCAAAGTGATGACGAGATTGATGGTGTAGATATGGCTTATCTCATGTAGAGTTTCAAGAAGTTTGTTAGAAAGAGTCATGGTTTGACAAAGAAGGGAAATGTTGGCTGGTCTCATGAAAGTACTGACTTATGTCATAGCTGTGGCAAACCTGGACACTTTATTATAGAGTGTCCTCATGGAAAAAGTGATCATAAAGATGGACAAAAAGCTGGAAAAGACAGAAGGAAGGACCAGGTTCTAGACAAGTATAAGAAAAAGGCTTCTGCTGATAGGATAATGATAAAAGCACTGGGAGTCATTCTTCTAGTGGATTTGAAGAAGAAGAACAACCTGAAGATTCATCTATGCTTGTAGTGAAGGATGACGATGAAATCTATGATGGCCTATTTGCTTTTATGGACCAGTCGGATGATGACGAAGATGATAATGAAGATGTTGATAAAGAGGTGACACTGCTAAACCTTAAGATAACTTAGATATTTATTCTACTAGAAAGTTGAAGAAACTAGCATGTGTTCTCATTGATACTGTATATGAATTGACTACTAAAGAAGGATCTGCTAATCAATAGTGTAGATGTATCACAGGATGAAAAAACTGTGTTGACTATTCAGGTGTTAAGACGTGTAGGTGGATCAACTCATCAAGTTCCTATTGAAATAGGATCCACACAAGGAATCTTACGGAGGGAGGGGGGGAGGGAAAATGCTTGGGCTCATATGGGTTTGATGTACTTTTATCTTCAACGAGTGGCCCAACATTCAATGCGGGTCGAAGCATCTGGTTGTCGGATTTTACTTCCCCACCTAGCTACTCTATGTTTGGGGGGGGGGGATAAAATGGAGCACGTAACAACACATCTTCACAGACCAAGAACTATGAGATCACATTGAAAAAAGGAATTACTGAAACTGATGGAAGCTGAAAGTCAATCTGATGCAAAGTTAAAGAGAAATATTAGTAAAAATGAACTTGTATTGGAAGAAAACCTGAAGGAGGCTGAATTAAAATTGAACTTAGGCTTAGAAAGAAACTCTGCGATGGAAAAGGACCTAATGAAAGTCAAAGAGGACTTGAATAAGTCAATGAAGTAGACTGCTTCTTCCAAACTTCTTGGAGACATGTCCTCTGGAGTGGTGAGAAAAGGTGATTGGGGTATGTCAACAAAATTGACCCACCCTACAATCCACACAACAAGTATGTGTCTATTACTGACAATCTTCTATTCTTGCACTGTGGGAGAAATGGCCATCTTAATGACAACTGTGAAGTTCTGAGGAGAACTTTGAACAATAAGAAGTTTGTTCACTCTGAAATATGAAAGAAGGATGAGGTCCTAAGCCTAAACGAAGGACCAGATCTCTGCTCCTTTGGACCAGAAAATCTGTAATTAGGTCTTTATCTGCTTATTGGGAGCTCATATTGTGATGGGTTCCCAAAACTAACTTCTGATCACTTGTAGGAAAAGTCAGGAAGAGGCAGTCAGTGCTGGTACATGGATAGTGGATGCTCAAAGCACATGACTAAAATGACTAAAAACTTCCTCACATTGAATGAATTTAAAGGAGGAAGTGCCTCTTTTGGTGGTGGTCAAAAAGGTTATCTCATGGGCATAACAAAGATTGGCAAATGTTTTGAGAAGGCTATTGAAGATGTGTATTGTATTAAAGGATTAAAGTACAGTCTTTTTAGTATATCTCAAATCTGTGACAAAGGGAATGAAGTCAGATTTTTATTACACAAGTGCACAGTTACAAACTTGTCAACTAAGGAGGTGGTGCTGACAACAATGAGATGCAGGAACATGTATGTGGCGGACTTAAGAACAACAAAGAATTTACAAAGTTTCACATTTGACTAGTCTTTTCTATCATAGAGAACGTTTATGACTCGGTAAATAGAGGTTCATAATGGCTTGGAGAGTTTTGTTTAGAAGGGGAGAATTTGTGAGTTTCAAACTTCTCTTCTTTAAGTGAATTTTGTGAGATATTTCTCTATATATTTTGAATGGACTAGTCGTCTCTTATGGTGGACAAGGTTAATTTGGTACCAAAGAAGCACATTAAGTTATTGTATGTATTTTAATTTCTCATTTGACTTATTGTATGTATATTTAATTCTCGTTCATCTTTTTAGTTAGCATCCATGAAACTTTCTTATAACTTTCACATAAAGTGCAAATCTGGTGCATTAAAGCTCCTGCTATGCATGGGGTCTAGGGAAGGGCTCTATCACTAGGGGCTATTCTATGCAATCTTACCTTGCATTTCCGCAAGAGCCTGTATCCAGAACCCGTGACCTATAATACCTAATTATTTTGACCCTTAACATGTACTGTTTTTTATTATCCTACCAAATGATCCCTTCTTGCATGTCTTATAGCTCAATATATTTGGTAGATGATCCAATGTCATTGAGAAGTAATTCCCTTATTAAGTTCACTCTCTCTTAAATAATTGTCTGACTAATTAAGCAATATTAATGAGGGGATTGTGTTCGTCGGTTATTCGACCTATTTTCTTTCACTCAATTGGAAAAATCTTAGTATTTACGCATGTTCTACATATGTAGTTATTTATGGTAACTTATTATGAGCTGTTTGTCAACGTTAGATCATAAATTGTGTTCAGTGCCAAAAAAGAAACATAACAAAATTTGCTTCAAACTCTAATAGAACCGTTACTGCCTCTATTTGTTTTGCAAGTTTTTGGGGCAAAGAGCTGGTGTGAAGGGAGCAAGCCATGTGACTTCAAATCCTTTTTTTAACATACTGGCCACTTGACGAAAGTCACTTATGCTATTAAAAGTTCCCAGTGGATAGCCCTTGCATAAAAATATTTTATTTAGAAGCCTTGACCAAAATATATTATAATAATGTAAATAATTTTAGAACAAGCAGTATCTATTTATCGGAAATTACAACGGGAAAATGCAAGCTAAACTAATGAAATGTATCTTTATTTATATTATGAGCACAATCTTATCGCAGCAGATTAATTTATTTGGTGTATCAAATTTATTTGAATCCAATACTTTCGAATAAAAGCATAAATTTATAAGTGAAAACTCAATAAAACTATGTAATGAATAATATGTGGACCCAAAACTTTAAAATAATAACAGTTAAATGCTAAGAATCTTAATTAAAGATTTGTTGAAACTTTCTTTTAGTTACTGTACTAGATTTTAGAAAAATAAGTTATTTAGTTTAGGATAATTTTGAATTTTAGTTAGGTTGTCTGAGTTGTTGAGATATTTTAGTGTAACACCTTGAAAACTTCTAAGCTAAGATCCGAACTTCCTGACCTTGAAAACTTCTAAACTAAGATCCGAACTTCCTTCGTATGTGTATGTGATCACACCAAGCGATTCTAATCTTACATATAGGTGTTAAAGTCTATAGAGGGATTATAGATTAATTTGAGATGAATTAAAGTCACAAGAATCCCTTAACACAAAGTTGAGATGAAAACTTCCTATAGCGGTTGAGTTTCGATATGAAATTCTATGAAATTAGGTGAGTCAATAACGCCAAAGTTGGGAATGTATGTTAACGTCCTTTCCTTATTAATTAAAGTGTGTTGGATGTGGTTTGAGGTCATAAGGGACACCCTAGGTCAAGCTAAAGTTCAAAACATTTCCATCGGCTAAATTTCAGTATGAGTTCATAGAAGGGTAACTTTAAATGGTCATATCTCTTATCATATAATGATTTAGCTAAGACATAAACTATTAAATTAAAGATCTTTGAATTAGATTTCCAACGCATCTAATTTTGACTCAATTGGAGTTTGGAGTAAAACATTATTACCATTTAACTGCAATGTGTCTAAACTGAAAATTTCGGTGATCCGCCGTTTTGACCACTAGATTATTTCGATAATCTTTAAAATTGTAAAATAGGGTGGTCTAAGGTTCCCAGTCGGTGTACCGCTGAATAGTTTGGCGATGGGACCCCTAGATCACCGATTTGGCCAAGGGAACTCTTTTAAAGATCTTTTTTCAATTTTGATGATTATTTGACTTTCCTAAAAGGATATTTTAAACCTTTTACCATTAATTAACCTCCCCAAGTCTATCCTATAGCCTAATAACTTCCCATTAACGCATAAATCCATAGAAACATTAGATTTTTATGTTCAAAGTTCTCCCAAAGAAGAAGCTAGGGTTCTTCATTTTCAAGTTCAGACCAAAGGTTCTTTCAAGAGATTTCTAGGTATGTAAGTCTATCTAAAACATAGAAAAAGTTCTTCCATGTGCTCCATAAACTGGATTAGTTGAATTGTGGATGACTAGCCTTTCGTGAATGTTTTATTGAGATTTTCTCAAAAATCTTAGAATATTCTTACATGCTATTATATGGTTGATTGTTCTCATGTATTAGTTTCTTGAATACATGAATTTCATCATTTACTACATAAGCTCTAGTTATACTATCTCTTAAACTTGAATGTCTAGATACATTAATTGGTAATAGAAGCGTGAATTGTGGAACTTACGAATGTAAATAGCATTAAATACGAATCTAACCTTGATGAGACTAGAATGCCCTTTTATGTTTTCACAACTTGAACCCAAATGATTGAATATAACAGAATGTTATCATAAATGTATATTTAAATCAATCTTGAAAGATGTGTTTGTAAATTGATTGGATAGTAATATGATAGGCTGAAAGGATTGATTGTGTTAGAATTAATTAACGGAAAGAGTCCATAAGATTGATTGGAATTAATTGTTTATTAGCACTGAGTCTTGGGCGGAGTATCAAGCACTTAATTGAGTGAGAGTAAGTCCAACTCAAACTTAATAACTACATCGCCAAACGTAGGAGAGAATTAAACCATTAAGTCGATAGTTTCCTTATTTTTATTGTCCTGAAACAATAGGACTTGATTGATTGTTGGATCCTGATTGGTTGATTCTCCCTTTACCCTGGCAAAGTATTGGACAATTGTAGCAACATCAACGCAATTATTGTATGATCACTGGCTCATAAGTGATTGTTATCGGATAAAAGAAACTCCTATATAAGTCATGATAGTACTTTGATTGGATTGAATTGTATTTGATTGGATTATATATGATTGATCTATGTTCAAACCTTGCTATTGCTTTAGACTTATGACGTCTTGATTGAGTTCCTTATTTCTTGATTTGACTTATTTGAGCTGATATTATTCTATTTTGATGCCTATTTCATTCTATTATTTTACATACTCATATATTTCACGTATTGACGTCCATTTAGGTCTACATCATCTAATGATGTAGAGACAGGTACTAAAGATCATCAACAATGAGTATCTATCCGTGTTTAGTTTATTCAAAAAAACCTCCTTGCTTTAGAAGGATTTCTACATTATTATAATATAGCTATTAGTGTTTAGATTTATTTTATTTTATTTTGAGGTAGCCATGGAACTGTCATTGGTACCACCTACACAGATGAATAGAGGTTGCATAGACTAGATTATCGAGTTGTGATTGGATATTATTTTTTTCTAGTTTCTTTCATGCTAGTCTTCTTTAGTTTAGTTGATAGATTGGCTAGCCTTTGGCCATTAATTGTTGATTAGATTATTATTTTATTTGAGTTAATCTTTATTGTTGATATCTTCCATTGTTAGATTGTGCCTGAATGTATGTGATGAGGTTAAGTGGTTCTCTTGGGAACTACAAATGGTTTTCGAGTGCCAATCATGCCAAGGGTACCCTCCCAGGGCTTGGCAAATTTGGTATTAGAGAACAAAGTTCAAGAGTCCTAGGGAGTCTATGAATCCATGTGTAGTATAGTCTAGTTTATGGGTGAGTTGTGCACCTCACCTATAAGCAGGAGGCTATAAGATGTTATGAATTATTATACGTTTTTCTCATTCTGAATTCGTGCTATCGAGTTTATCTCTATGAATGTCTCTTTGTTTCATGCATTATGCGTATTGCAAAATTATGATCATGCCTCCAAGAAGAACTATTAGAGGAAGAGGGCATTCGGCTTGACATAATGCTAACCAACCCGAGCCATAGAATTAAGAAGAACCCACAGGCCCAACCGTTCTTGCTAAGCAGCCACCACAGATTAACAATAACAATATTGAACTTCGTCGAGCCATCCAGATGTTAGCACAGGTTGTGGCAGCACCTGTTGCTAGGCAGGGAGTAGGTAGACAAGACACTCAGGATATAGATTTTGTAAATTCTTGAGGATGAACCCACCTGAGTTCGCATGGTCTACACCCAATGAGGATCCAAAAAACTGCATTGATGAGCTTCAGAAAGTGCTTCAAGTCATACATGTGAGTGATACTAATAGGGTTGAGTTGGCTACCTACCAGCTAAAGGTTTTCCAGGTTGTGGTTTGATCAGTGAAAGAAAAAATGGAGGAGAGGGTGCACCAATTGTAATCTGGGTAGTGTTTGAGGAGGCTTTCTTGGGGAGATTTTTCCCGAGAAAGTTGAGAGAGGCTAAGGTAAGAAATTTTTTAAATCTAAGACAAGGCTCCATGGTTATGTAGGAATATGTTCTCAAGTTTACCCAGCTGTCTCATTATGCTGTGAAGATGATTGCAGATATGAAAGGGAGAATGAGTTTGTATGTTGATGGGCTGAACAAGGGGCCGAAGGAGGATGAAAGGCGGAGTTATACTTCTGAGTGATATGGATATGGGAAGGTTGATGACTTATGTACAATGAACTAATGAGGAGAGGCAGTAGAATATCGTAGAGTACAAGAATAAGAAGGCAAAGACATCCTACCTTGAGGTTGGGAAAAGAGGGAATGAGAATGGTAACAGATTTCAGTTAGGGTCAATATGGTCATCTGCTAGTGCAATCACACCTAGAAACTAAAATAAAAAAAAGGTCTCAGAATTTCAGAGCCCAGGGATCTCAGTCACAGTTTAGTGTGTCTCAAGGTTTACAAGGTAAGCTACTATGTGGGAAGTATGTCAAACTTCACTTGAGAGAATACTGTGAGAGAGGTAATGCGTGTTACAAGTGTGGACAGATAGGTTGCTTCCAAAGGGATTGTGCAAAGTGGGCCAACAAGGCTCAATCTTCTACAGTAACATCATTCAAAGGAAATCAGAGGGGTCTACTCTGGCATGAGTGGGGCTACAAATCGTTTATATGCTGTGGTGGTCACTAAGATCAGGAGAACTTCCCAGATATTGTGATGGGTATAATCCAACTCTTTACTTTTGATTATTATATTTTGATGGATCTGAATGCCACTTTATCATTTGTGTCTCCTTATGTGGCTTGTATATTTGATAGAACTTTGAGTGTTTTCTTAAACCTTTCAGTGTGTCTATCCTGTTGATGAGTTTGTTTTATCTGGAGGGTCTATAGAGATTACTTCATGTCAATCGATCATAAAGATACCATGGCTGACTTAGTTCGGTTAGACATGGTTGATTTTGACTTAATTTAGGGTATGGACTAACTTTATGCCTGTTATGCTCTATCGATTGTAGAACTCAAACTGTTAAGTTCCAATTCCAAAATGAGACTGTCTTAGAATGGAAGGGTAGTATTGTCATGCCTAGGGCTAAATCAACTCCTACCTTAGGTCTAGAAAGTTGATCTCTAAAGGCTGTATGTATAACATTGTTAGAGTCAAAGATGATAGTGTTGAGTCTTCTGGTCTTGAGTCAGTACGATTATGAATGAATTTTCAAAAGTGTTCCTTGATGATATGCCTATAGGCCCTCCTGATTAGGAGATTGACTTTGGGATTAATGTTCTTCTCGTTACTCATCCTATCACTATTTCATCTTCTAGAATGACTCTTGTTGAGTTGAAAAAATTGAAAGAGCATCTAAAAGATTTGCTAGATAAGGGCTTCATTACGCTGAGTGTCTCTCCTTGGGGCACTCCTTCCCTATTCATATGAAAGAAATATGGGTCTCTAAAAATGTGTATTTATTATATGAAACTGAATAAGGTCATCATAAAGAATAAGTATCTTCTCCCTAGGTTAAATGATTTATTTGACCAATTTCAAGGTGCATTTTGTTTCCCAAAGATAGGCCTCAAATTTGGTTATCATCAGTTGAAGGTGAGAGAATTGATATCCCAAAGACAACTTTTAGCACACGTTATGGTCATTTTGAGTTCGTGGCCATGTCCTTTAGATTAACAAATATATCTGTAGCCTTTATGGATTTGATGAATAGAATATTTAAGCCATATCTTGATACATTCGTGATTCTCTTCATTGATGATACTCTGGTCCACTACAAGAATAAGGAAGAGAATCAAAGAGCATGCTCATCACCTTAAAGTTGTCCTCCAAACTCTTAAGGATAGAGAATTGTATGAAAAGTTCTCTAAGTGTGAGTCCTAGCTTGAATCAGTGGGTTTCTTAGGTCATATAATATCAGGAGATAGTATTCGGGTTGATATCTAGAAAATTGAGGTAGTGAACCCAAACCACATCTCCAACCGACAGAAGGAGCTTCTTGGGTTTGGTTGTCTATTATAGAAGATTCATAGAGGAATTTTCATTGATATCATCACCATTGACTAAGCTGACCCAAAAGAAGGCTAAGTTTCAATGGTCGATGCTTGTGAGAAGAGTTTTAGAAATTGAAGGATAAATTGATTATTGCTCCAGTTTTGACTTTGCTTGATAGAACAAAAATTTTTAAATAGTGATTGATAGTATTTGTTCTGACAAGTTAGGATTTAATTATGGTAAAAAAACATGATTTGAGAGTCTAGGTTGTCATTGCATTTGGTGCCAAATGTGTGTGTGTTTTATTGGATATTCTTATACTGTGTTTCAATTAAGAACTTGCCCTGGTACTCTATCTGAGATTACAGATTAGTTGGTTAGGAAAGGATCATAGGTCGTTGTTCATATTAGTCCACTTAGACTAAACTTACCAACCAAATAGTTTATGTATCCTTGAGCCGAATGTTTGAGCCTTACATATACCTTTTTCTTTGTAGACACCTGAGTAATTAAGCTTGTTTGTCTGTGTAACCCTGAAATTGGTCCTGGTTCCTCCTTGAATATTATGCACCTCAACTCAGTCTAAAAGTCTAAGTTGAGGGTGACTACCAAAAGTAGCCTTGATTCATAGGTTGGATATTGTGCATCTCAACTTAGGCAAAAAGCCTAAGTTGAAGTGACTGTTGTAAGAAAATCACACCAAATTGGGAAAGAAGCATAGTGATGCAATAAAAAAGGGAAAAATCTGAAGTAGGTGCGAGAAAAAAAGATCAATGATTAAAGTGTGAGCTAAAAAGCAAAAGAATTGAGAAAAATAAAAGGCAGTAAGCTAAAAAATTTGAATAAATCACTTGAAATGGTTTGAAACAGAAAAA
Source organism: Solanum clarkiae (assembly GCA_011800125.2). Classification (NCBI taxonomy): domain Eukaryota; kingdom Viridiplantae; phylum Streptophyta; class Magnoliopsida; order Solanales; family Solanaceae; genus Solanum; species Solanum clarkiae. The sequence continues at coordinate 13,355 of JAABOM020083161.1, read as the reverse complement.
GGGGAATTATGAGTTAAAAATACCAGTGTTGGTAGGGCAAAAGTTCAAAATAACGCAATGTTTAGGAGGGTGATAGTCACTATGTCCCGAACATATCACACCAAAGCCCCTCGAGCCTACATTACAAGCTAAGAAAGTCCTATAATGATCCAAAGTCAACTAGTCGAATGTGATGGTCATGAGTATAGGGGTAAGCCTATGGTATTGTATGCAGTGTTTGAATATCTTTTATGAACATGAGTGTTTCTATCAGTCTCGATCATTGAATTTGAACATAACATTCTGAATGAAGTATGGGACATCTTTTTGTGACGACGCTTAATTTACATTATTGACTTCAGGTTGTTTGGTTAATTGTTACTTATATGTGATTGCCTTACTTGTCATACTTTCACTATCATGTATTGATACGCATGAGTCTGTTTGATAACTACCTTGCATATGCACTTTTGAGTTTGACTGGGTATCTGTAAGTTACTAAGATATGATGTATGCCATGATATTTGAGTTAAGTGTCTTTTATGATGCCCTTTTATTTCCAGCTATTTTACATACTCATACATTCCATGACTGATTGATTGAGTTGTGGTATCCATTCACCTATCATGGTACCATTCTAGACTGTAGAGGTAGAGACTTCATAGACTAGATGATTATGACTTGATGTTGAGGTTCTTTTTTCCTTGAATCGAGTTTTCTTTAAATCTACTATTATGTCACTGATGTTAAGTTTGACTTTGTTGGCCTATGACACTTATTTATTGAGTTAGAATTAAAATGAGTTGCTCATCATTATGTCACTTTTATTCTAATGTCTTCCGCTGATTTAAATGATTGGATGACTATCATGAGGTCAAGTGGTTCGCTTGGGGACTAGTAATATTCTCTGAGTGTTGGCCACGTCTAGGATACCCACCTGGGGCATAACATTAATTATATCAGATTGTTCTTTATGCGCTTAGATCGAAACGAGCTCATCATGTCATACTAATCATATCATTCATCATCCTAGTTTTTTCACGAAGATCATAGATAAATCCATATAAAGTAACGAAGCATATAGTTCATGAAATACACATAACCCAAGTAATTTATTTTTCTATAGAACATATTTTTCTAATATTTTGGCTAACCAAATATAGAAAAATTAAAAGTTACCTTTTTAAAAATATTTTCCTCCATTGTTCCTTCCATCTTCATTTCTCCATGAATGCTAAAATTTTAAACAACTTTAAAATTTTACACAACTTCACAATGAACTCTAGTATTTAGTAAGAACAATTTTGTGACGACTCTAAATCTTACACAATTCTGCTGTAATGACCCTAAAGGTCATTTTTTGCATTTTTGATAAAATTACCATTTTTGCCTTTTATGAAAGTTGCCTTGAGTCATTTTGTTTGAGTCTAAAAGTCAAATTTTGAAAACCTAGTGAAAAGGTGAAATTTTTCCAAGGAAAGTTTTTAAAGGCTTAAAGTGTAAAATTTTGAGGTCATCTTGAGTTTTGGATGCCAGAATGTGATTCCGTTGATTCCATTAGCTTCAGAATGTGAAATCTGATCTAGGAGAACTGGCAAAGTTGAATTTGGAGTTAAAACAGAGATTTAGAACCCAAAGTTGCATTTTCAGTTGAATTTGGATCATAGTTTGACTATGGTCAATATTTGGAGTTCGAAAGCTCTAATCAAAATTCCGATAGTTCTAGTGGTTCCAGATGGTAAAACTAATGCTAGAAATGGCCTTGTTGTAATTTTAGAGTTTTCAAGGTTCTTTTGAGTATTTGAGTTCTTGACTAGTTTTGATGAGCTTTATAGGGTTCCGGGTTGAGGAAACCTCATAATTTAATTTTGATTATTCCATTGAGTCTTAAACATTATTTCTGATAGAGTTACATATCTGATTTGTGTGTATCGAGTTCCAAGCAAATCCTAGGGTTCCGTTTCAAGTTCTTAAATATCGATAGTTTTTTTATTGAATCTGGTGTAGCCATGCTTGCACTCCACATTCACAGGAATAGGACACACGTTGGTGGAGGCTTGGGTGCTTTAATATCCGCATTTATGGACCCTTCTCCGTGTTCATAGAGTGTTAATTTTTAGAAACAGTTTTTAATGTTTAAAGTGACGAGTTTCACCATTTTCACCATTTTTGTAACATTCGATAAAATTGCCAAAATACTCCTAGATGAGAGATGTAGAATAATGCATCTTCCCAAACTTTGATGGCAATGGGAGGCCAAAAATAGAATCAGCATTAACAATTGTGTGGGAAAATGGTCTTGGTTGATTTTTAGAACAACCGGATATTAATCTTTTGATGCGAAAATGCATTGTAGTAAGAGTGCACAACATGTCTGCATCGCGGACTTGTCGCAGATTCACATTAGAGGTGATTCTAATATTTTCTACAGAATTAGAAAACTCAATCGGATAATTTTGAGAGAAAAACCATAAAATCGCGGACTTGGTTCCCCGAAGTGTATTTATTTTAGTTTTTTCGTGAGAGGCATTCAAGAATTTTGCCAACCCCTTCTAAACTTAAGACTCAATCAAAATAGGTTATTTTGAGCATAAAAAGGATTTTAATCTCCATTCCTAAGTCTTTCTAAGCTTCTAATAAAAACTAGAGCTAAGGAAAATAGAAAGAGAAGAGAGAATTCAAGAGGATTAAGGAGAGTTCTTACGAGATTGATTGTCAAAACTCCATACCAGGTATGTAAGGCTAAACTAAAAACATGAAAATATTCTTCCATGTGCCCCCATTGATGGTAATAGAAAGATTGTGAGTGTATTGGATCTCTATGCATGTTTCTTGAATGTTTTCTTAAAAACTTTACATTATATGTATTTCCATATGTTTATAATCATCATAAACTTGATTTTTCTAAACAAATATTTTTACATGAGTTATTTCATAAATCCTATATGTTACTTTTTAAAAGAACGCATGAATTGAGAATGTTGATTGGGATTGTGATGTGAGCACGATGATAGGTTGATAAAACTTGATGATCCCGTGAGTATTCATACTTGAACTCTAGAGATTTGTCTAATTGACTTCCTCCTTATGATTTATCAAAGCCTTGAGGTATTGAATAAGAATTGAGTTTGATGAGATGATTGAGATGGTAGGCCTGTCCTGCCTTGGGAGGACATCCTAGGTGTAACTAGTACTCAGAGACTATTTCTAGTCCCCAGGCGAACCACCTGGCCTCATTATATTCGTTCTTTCATTAAGATTAGTAGAAGACAAATAAAATGCATAACAGCGGGCACTCTATCCTATCACATTTCCATCAAAGAAACATGGGTCATGGGCCACAGAACTAGTCATCAATATCTATCAAATGTCATAAACGTAAAGAAAATTCTGTTCAGAAAAGGAAAGGGGAAAAGAACCCCAACATCAACCCATCATTTTTCTACGTCTATGAATCCTCTATAGCTAATAATCTAGGATGGTACCATGATAGGCTATGGCTACCACAAACTCAAAATGACCCAAAGCATAAAGGAAAGCAAATATAAGGCATCCTCCGAATTCAAGGGAGAACTCACCAAGTCTCTGGAGTTGAAAGTCTGCACCTCAATGATTTGCTTGCTGAAATCCTCTGTCTACTAAATCTGCATCATAAAATAATGCAGTGCCAGAGTGGCATCCGGACGTGAAATGTACAGTATGTAAATGGGATAAAAGTAAGCAAAATAAAGAGGATAACATGGAAATATTAGCTCATTAAGTATTCATCTCATCTCAAAACAAGGAATAGATACTATCACATTTAATATCAGTGAAGACCTGTGCCATCACATCAACATATGAGTACTATCAAGAGGGAACCTATATGAGAGTTTCTCGGACTATAACCATCACCTATGAGCTAGTGATAATACAACGAAACGACGTCATTTCCATATCCGCCTAATACCTTGCTGGGATAGAGGGCGTGCATTATAGGATCCAGAATAGAAATAACATTAAGTCCTCTTTTGGGACTAAGGAAACATCCGTTTGCTCACAGTTCAATCCTCACCTACATAGGCCATGTAGTTATGAGTGCAAGTGTGACTCACTGTTACTTATTTTGGTATTCGATACTTCTCCCACAGACTAGTTATGGTCATAAACATTAACATCAAGCTTTGTCATCATTTAGTCTCTTTTAGACTTGGACCTCTGTTCATTCATATTCCATCAAGTCAAGGAATTAGGAATATTCCTTTAAGATTACTTTCAACCTCTTTAAGGCTCTACGAATATCAATTACATCAACATCAACCATTAACACATTCAATTCAGGAGACGGACCACAACAAGCAAGTACACCTATATGATCAAGGCTGTAGACATCAACCCCTAGGTTCATTCTTGTACTCTTTAACAAAGTAATCAGTAGAGTGTATGTAATATTCAAATATACCATTAAATTAGTAAAATTTAGTTTGTGATGATCATCAATAGTAAAATTTCAAAGAAAAAGTATACTTTATATGAAAATACTCAAGAAAGTTCATACTTAAAAGTTCACTACATTCATTTATCAATTCAACTTACTTAGGGGCACATGGAAGAACAATTCTATGTTTTAGGTTAGCCTTACATACCTTGATGAAGATTTTCTTAATCTTTTTCAAGAACTAGACCTTCAATCCCTGGGCCTCCAAACCCTTTCTTCTTCCTCCCTCAGGAATACACTTTAGACTTAGGAAAATAATGGGTTTTGAAACCCTTCATATTAATAAAAGGATTTTAAAACATTTTTTGAGACTTAGAATAGGATGGGTAATGACCAAAAGGCCCTCCCCAATTTTAAAAGAAAGTTTTCAAAAATTATGCATTAGTCTGCGACGCGCCAAGGGCACGGACCAATGTATTTGCCGTAAAACTTCCTCTGAACGAATTTTGAACTTCCCATAGAAAATTAAAAATATATAAGTGATACTCCACGTCCTATACGAATTACGCTAGGGACGTGGACTAACAGTATCTTCAAATTAATTAGAAAAAATTATTTTTTGACCCGGTTACTCTAAAATCAGATCGAAACCATTTTTCACTCAATTTTTCGCCGGTGATCGCAAATTCAATCTCGGATGGACCATCAGAGTTTGAGAGTTATGTGCAGGATTACTTTATAGGGGCATTTCGATAATTTTTTAGGGTATTACATCATCTTCCCTTGGGATCATTCGTCGTCGAATGATGAGTAAAGGTAGGACTTAGGCACGAGTAGACTCAAGACTCGTCTACAAATTCACTCGGACATCTCAACTCTTAACTATCCATCACCATTTATTATCCCTACATTAGACTCAAGAATAGAATAAACACCTCAATTCAAGAATGGGAACTTCCATTAAGTTAGGGACAGGGACATTACCTTTGAGCTCGTCATCATTTGGCATTAATAGCAGGTATTTGACCCTCATCGCTTCCCCAACTTCCCATGTAGCTGCCGCAATAAACTGGTTCCTCTTAGGATTTTGACAGAGGCTATCTCTTTGTTCCTCAACTTACAGACTTCACAATTGATGATTTGGACTGATACTTCCTCATACGATAGACTATCTTTCACTCCCGTGCTCCTAATAGGGATTGCTAATGCAGTATCACCCAAATAGTTCTCCAGCATTGACATATGGAATACTTGATGAATCCCATCTAACCCTGAAGTTAAGTCTAGCTTAAAAATGACCTTCCCGATCCTCCTCACAATTTGATAGGGGCCAATGTAGCGTGGACTCAACTATATTTTCTTACCAAACCGTATGACACCCTTCATGGGTGACACTTTCAAGTATACCCAATCATCTACTTTGAATTCCAAGTCCTTTCCCCTTACATTAGTGTAAGATTTTTGGTGACTTTGTGCTGCCTTCAACCATTCTCTAATGACTTTCACCTTTTCCATGGACAAGTGGACAAGATTGGGTCCAATCAACCCAGCTTCACCAACATCAAACCACTCAATCGGTGATTTACACCTCCTGCTATACAAAGCTTCATAAGGGGCCATTTGGATACTTGCATGATAGCTATTGTTGTACGCAATGATCAATGACAGATGTTCATCCCAATTTTCCTTAAAGCCGAGGACACAATCCCTTAACATATCTTCTAATGTTTGAATGTTATGCTCTGCCTAACCATCCATCTGAGGATGGAAGGCTGTACATAGATTCACTTTGGTACCCAATCCCTTATGAAAGGATCTCCAAAATTGGAAGGTGAATTCAGCTCCTCTGTCTGAGATGATGGAGAATGGAACACCATGTAACCTCACAATCTCACTAATGTATAACTGGGCATATTCCTCAGCCATATTAGTTGTCTTAACTGCCAGGAAGTGGCTGATTTAGTTATCCTATCCAGGATCACCCATATCGAGTCAAGTTGATTTTGGGACCTTGGTAATATATTAATGAAATCCATATTAATCATGTCCTACTTCCACTCTGAGATCTCAAAATTGTGGGCTAACTCACAAGGTCTTTGATGTTCAACCTTGACATGTTGACAATTGGGATACATATAGACAAACTCAGCGATATCCTTCTTTATTTCATTCCACCAATAGACTTCTCTCAGGTCATGGTACATCTTGGTGGAACCAGGATTAAGAGTATTTGGAGCTATGAGTTTCAGCCATGATCCTCCCTCAAATACCATCAACATTGGGCACACACAATCTATCCTGGTATCTCAATACTCCATCTCCCCCTTTGGAGAAAACCATTTATTTTTGCTTGTGGACGTCTTCATTCAATTGGAGTAATACAAGATCTCGGTCTTGCTTTTCCTTCACCTATGATACTAAGGATGAAGCAGAACCATTCTATACATTCACTCCAGCTTCATTGTTCTCCATAAGTTGCACTCAGACGACCCAACTTGTGTACTTCCCCACCTAGTTCTTTCTTCCCTTCCTCCATATCGCCAATGCTACCCATAGACAACTTGCTAAGAGCATCAACAACAATGTTAGCCTTACCTGGGTGGTAGAGAATGTTTATGTCATATCCTTGAGTAACTTCAGCCATCTCCTTTGTTGTAGGTTGAGCTCTTTATGACTGAAGACATATTACAAGCTCTTGTGGTTAGTGAACGCATCCATATATACTCCATACAAGTAGTGGTGCCAAATCTTAAGTGCGAATACCACTGTGGCCAACTCGAGATCATGAGTAGGATATTTCTTCTCATGAATCTTAAGTTGTCTGGAAGCATAGGCTATCACCTTCCCTCTCTGCATCAGCGCATAGCCCAGTCCAACTCTGGATGCATCATAATAAATCACGAAATCTTTCGTTCCATTTGGCAATGTGAAAACTAGTGTTGTAGTCAGTCTCATCTTCAACTCTTGGAAATTTTTCTCGCATTCATCAAACCGCTAAAACTTAGCCCTTTTCTGAGTCAGTTTTGTCAATGGTGTAGACAAGGAAGAAAACCCTTTCACAAATCTACTGTACTATCCTAACAACTCCAAGAAAATTTGGATATCAGTCAGGGAGGTCGGTCTAGGCTAGTTCTTAATTGCTTCAACCTCCTAAGCATCTACTCGACTACTATCGCCCGAGAGAACATGACCCTATAAGGCCACAGACTTGAGCCAAAAGTCATACTTTGTAAACTTTGCATACAATTCATGGTGCTTGAGAGTTTGCAGAACTACTCTAAGATGGTTAGCATGCTCCTCTTCATCCTTATAATACACCAGGATGTCATCAATAAACACAATCACAAACATGTCAAGATATGGTCTGAATACCCTATTCATCAAGTTCATGAAAGCTGCAGTTGCATTGGTCAACCCAGAGACATGACCAAGAACTCAAAGTGGTCAAATCTAGTCCTAAAGGCTATCTTTGGAATATCGCACTCCTTTACTTTCAATTGATGGTAACCAGATCTGAGGTCTATCTTGGAGAAAAAAGAGGCACCCTGAAGTTGGTCAAATAGATCATCTATTCTAGGAAGAGGGTACTTGTTCTTTATCCTGACTTTGTTCAGTTGCCAATAGTATATACATATTTTGAGAGAACGTCTTTCTTACACATGAATAGGACAAAAGACTTTGTGATATATTATGATGCGTCAAAAGTTGGATTTGCTTGTGTGTTGCTGTAAAGAGGAAAAGTGATAGCCTATTTTTCAGATAACTTAAAGTCATCTTGAGTTGGCAGTAGTGCTATTTGCACTTAAGATTTGGTGTCACTACTTATATGAAGTATATGTGGATGTGTTCACTGACCATAAGAGCTTACAGTATGTCTTCAGTCAGAAAGAACTCAACTTGCAGCAGAGAAGATGGATGGAGTTTCTCAAGGATAATGATCTGAGAATTCTCTACCACCCAGGTAACTCTAACATTGTTATTGATGCTCTTAGCAGGTCCTCAATAGGTAGTATGGCCCATGTTGAGGAAGGAAAGAAGGAGTTGGCTAAGGAAGTGCATAGATTGGCCCATTTAGGAGTTCAACTAAAAGACAATGGTGAAGGGGGATTCAATGTTCAAAATGGGACTACTTCATCTTTAGTGGCAGAGGTGAAAGAAAAGCAAGACCAAGATCCTGTCTTACTTCAACTGAAAGAAGTTGTCCACAAATAGAAGGTGATACACCTAATGATGAGAATGTTGAAGGTAATGTCCTTACCTTTGATCTGAATTAGTATGTCTATCCCTAAGTTGATGTGTTTATTCTTGAGTTTGAATAGCATTTGTTTAGATGATTGATGAGTTGTGAGTTTGATTGGTTGAGTGAGTATTAAGAGGAGCCTTGATTGCTATTCTTCCTTGATGTCCATATTTACTCATCATTCAAGGATGAATGATTCCAAGGGAAAGATTGTGAGATTTTCCTTATCACAATCCGATAGGGACCAATATCATTTGTGAGATTGTGAGATTGTGAAGAGGATTGGGAAGGTTTTGAGTTAGAGTTACCTTCTGAGCTAGATGTGATCCATCCGGTATGTCACATCTCGATGTTGAAAATGCTTCAAAGATCCTGCCTTGGTAATCCCTATTGAGAGTATTGGATTGAAGGATAGCTTGTCTTATGAAGAGATTCCAGTCCAAATCCTTGATCGTTAGGTTTGTAAGTTAAGAACCAAAGAGATTGCCTCAGGAAAAGTCCTGTGGATAAATCAATTCATTAAGGAAGCCATGTGGGAAGATGAAGAAGATATGAAAGCTAAATACCCGCATCTATTCATGCCTAATGATGAGAATGTTGAAGGTAATGTCCTTACCATTGATCTGAATTGATTTGTCTATCCCTGAGTTGATGTGTCTATTCTTGAGTCTAAATAGCGATTGTCTAGATGATTGATGAGTTGTGAGTTTGATTGGTTGATTGAGTATTAAGAAGAGCCTTGATTGTTATTCTACCTTGATATCCATCTTTACTCATCATTCAAGGATGAATGATTCCAAGGGGGATATGATGTAATACCCAATAAAATTATCAAAATATCCCTAGATGAGAGATGTGCGCATAACATATATTCTCAAACTCCGATGGCAAATTCGAGGCCGTAAATACGATTAACTGAAATATTGTGTGAAAAAAAGGTCTTGGTTGATATTTAGAGCAATTGAATCAAAAGATAATTTTTCAATACAAAAACACATTCCAGTAAGAATGTTCGACATGTACACATCGCAGACTTGTGATGGATTCACACTTAGATGTGATCCTAATATTTTCTACAAGATTAGAAAACTCGGTCGAAAAATTTTGAGCAAAAATTGCTAAAATTCACTTAAGTCTGCGACGCAGACTTGGTTCTCCAAGTGTATTTTTTCATTTTTTCATGAGGGACATTCTAGACTTTTCCCAACCCCTCCTAAACTTAAAATATGATCAGAATAGGTCATTTTGAGCATAAAAAGGGTTTTAATCCTAATTCCTAAATATTTCTAAGCTTCTAAAAAACACTAGGGTTATAGAGAAGAGATGATGAACGAGAATTCAAGAGGATTTAGGAGAGTTCTTACGAGATTGATTGTCGAAACTCTATACCAGGTATTTAAGGCTAAACTAAAACATGGGAATGTTCTTCCATGTGCCCCCATTAATGGTAATAGAAAGATTATGAGTATATTGACTCTTCATGCATGTTTCCTGGATGTTTTCTTGAAAGTTTACATTATATGTATTTTCATATATTGATGATCATCATAAAATTGATTTTTTTTTTGAATAAATATTTTTACATAAGTTATGTCATAAATTCTATATGTTACTTTGTAAAAGAATGCATAGATGAACATAGAGATTGAGTCTAAAGCCTTTATTTGAGAATGTTGATTGTGATTGTGATGTAAGCATGATTATAGATTGATAAAACTTGATGTTCTCATAAGTCTTCATAATTGAACTCTAGATATTTGTCTAATTGACTTCCTCTAAATGATTGATCTAAGACTTGAGCTATTGAATGAGAATTGAGTTGATGAAATAATTGAAAGAATAGGCCAAAAGACCCAATTAAGATAGAGTTAATAAGATGATGAGAGTCTCTATGAGAGTAATTGAGATGATTGATTGAGTTGGATGGTTTTAAGAGCATTGAGTCTTGGGAGGAGTATTGAGCACCAAAATGAGTAAGAGTAAATCCAACTCGCACTCATTAACTACATTGCTAAGCGTAGGTGAAGATTGAATTATTACATCAAAGGTTGCCGATTGAGTTGAAGTCCTTGAAAGCAATAGAGGACTTAAGAGACTAGATCCTTTGTGGATTTTATTCGTTCTTTACTTAGAAAGTATGGAATGACTATGGTAATATCAACGGGATTGTTATACAATCGCTGACTCAAAAGTGATTGTTGTCGGATAATAGAAACACCTAGATAGGTCCACACTGATAGTACTCTGAGTTGAGTTGATTGGATGAGGTTGGATTGGTATAGATTAGTCAATGTAGACTCTTTATTCTTGCTTTAGGAAGAAATTTGACATTCTAATTGAGTATCTTCTGATTGATGTTATTCTGTATTATTCTGCTTATATCTATTTCATGAAGCCATTTCACATACTCATACATTCCACACACTAACATCCATTTAGACTGCATCATTTAATGATGTAGAGACAAGTACTAGAGATTGTCAGCAGGTGTATCATTGAGGATCTATTACAGTAGCTGATTTGGTGAGCCTCCTTTAATCCGGAGGATCCTCATTTTTTTTCATCCAGCTATTAGAGCCAGACTTTAGACTAACTTTATTTAAAGTTAAGAAAGTCATGGGTCTGTCATTGGCACCAATTAATAGTGACGGATACTTCATAGACTATAGTCGAATTGTTGATTGGAGATTATGTTGAACTAGTTTTCCTTCATACTAGCTTGTTTTATTGATGTGAGTTTTGACACGTAGATTGTCCATCTTTTATTTTCATAGTCTTCCATTGGTTACTTAGTTATGTTAAATGAATGAATATTATGAGGTCAAGTGGTTCGCTTGGGTACTAGCAATAGTCTCCGAGTGCCGGCCACGTCTTGGGTATCCTCCCGGGCATGATAATTTTTAATATTTCAAACTTGACTTTTGAGAGATTCTTCAAAGATTTTCAACGCAAAACCATTGGGTAACATGTTTCTAACTCTGTTCTTCAATTTCCATCAATTAATTTGTGATTTTAACATGAAATTAGGGAGGCTTTCATTAGAGAAATTGGGTTTTTTTGGATATTATTTTTTTATTGAAAAGTGGTTATTAGGAGTTCATTTTAACTCTATTTTCTAAATGGTTTTCACCATTAAATTCCTTATTGGTTAGGGAACATTTTCATGTAATAATTTTCAGATTCTGAGAACCTTTTTTTATATGGAATTTTTGACCATTCGGCCATTTTCTCCCGAATTGCTTGATTTTAGTGTCGTTGCTTTGTATTGAGATTGTGAATTGTACTTGACTAGATTGTGATATTTTGGGTGCGAATTCATTGGTAAAAGCTCCTGTTGTTGTTTGATTTGAGTTTTAATTGAGGCAAGTAGAGTCCTCAGCCTTGTTAAGCTTATGTGAATGCTATATTTCCTTGTGTTTTGTAATGATTGGGTAATTATTGTTGATTAAGTTAAACTTGATAAATTGTGAGCTTTTGATTTGAATGTGAAATTCCTTGATGATATGAAAGTGAAAGATTGAAATTGATACTTATCAACTTGTATTTCCATATTGAGAATCTCTTGTGACATGAGTATGTGAATTGGGAATTCTGTTATATTTGTTCATAGTAGACATTGGAGATATTATTATTGAGTATCACTTATGGGTTAGAGAATTGACTATAAGCTTAGAATTGGACCCCTCATCATACCCTGTATATTGTGGTATTGACTTGACTTGATGTATATGTTGTATTGTGGACTCTTACATGCACTCCTTGTTATTGTATGATATGATTATGTTCTTGATGTGCATTGTTGACTGAGTTCCACTGACGAAACACTGATGAGAAATAAGTGACAAACCACACGAGTCGTGGCATGTAACACTTTTGAGAAATAGGGGATGAGCCATACAAGGTGTGGCATGTAACACTAAATTAAAATAACGGATGGGCCACGCGATCCATGACATATGACACTAATTATATTGGGGACGAACCTCATGCTCTAATGTAGCTACATGGATAGATATGTCCCACATGGGTTTCGAACTGATTATATCAGCGGGTGTGTATCGCAGGACATGCATGCAGCATGGTTACTTGACACTACACCACATTGATTATAATTCATATCATTACTTTCTTGAAGTTGTTGTATGTAGTATGTGTAATGTGTTGAAATGCTTTGAACGTTGTACACTATTAGATTGAACTACCGAAATATTGTGATATATGGTGGTGATTTGAACCTTATACATTATTGAGATTAGATTATGAGATGATTATGCCGGGACTATAACCATTGAGTACGCTAAAATTATCTGACGATATCTATTGTATAATCAAGCTGTATATTAAGACATTATTGTCACGACCCAACCCAGGGACCGTAATTAGTGCCCATTGGGAAACCAGACAAACACTAAACTGGATTTTCAACTATAATAGTTAAGGAATCTATCGAAATTTCGTCAGATTTTCCTCTGTTTTACTGACTAACCAAACCTGCAAACAGCAACCCCAGCATACAACAAATATCTATACACATATATATATGCGGGCCGACAAGGTCACCGCTGCGGTAGAACCGCCCAACAATTGTATCATACATACATAGTCATACCACTTGTAATATCCCACACCCACATGTATCCATAGACCTCTATACATACGAACTGAATCATAGGACAGGACAGGGCCCCGTCATACCCTCGAATATACATAAATGCAAAA
>JAABOM020083116.1:0-31261 GCA_011800125.2 Solanum clarkiae | reverse complement strand
ACAAAGGAATCAAGGTAAGGTTTGAAGACCCTATTCATTAGGTCCATGAAGATGGTCGGTGCATTGGTCAACCCAAACAATATCACAACAAACTCATAATGCCCATATCTAGTCTAGATGGTCGTCTTAGGAATATCACACTCCTCACTGCCACTTGATGATACCTAGACCGAAGATCAATCTAAGAAAAGAAGCTAACCCCTTGCAATTGGGCAAACAAATCATCAATCCTTGGAAGAGGATATCTATTCTTTATAATGACCCTATTGAGTTGCCGGTAGTCAATGCACATTCTAAGTGACCCATTATTCTTTTTCATAAAAAACATCAGAGCACCCCAAGGTGATTGGGTAGTCCTAATAAATCCCTTTTCCAACAAATCTTTTAATTGTTCTTTTAACTCCTTCAACTCCGCTAAGACCATACGGTAAGGGGAAATGGAGATAGGTTGAGTATCAGGAAGGAGATCTATGCCAAAATCTATCTCCCTTTCGGGAGGGACAGCGAGAAAGTCATTTGGGTAGACATCAAGAAACTCGTTTACAGCCAGAACTGACTCAATGGAAGAGACTTTAGACTCCACATCTTTAACCCTCACAAGAATACAAGTACCCCTTAGAAATCAACTTATGAGATTTAATGCATAAAATAAATCTACCATTGACCACCGCATCTTGACTTTCTCACTCAAGGACGGATTCACTAGGGAATTGAAACTTGACACTACAGGTCCTACAATCAATAAAAGCATAGTAGGCATACAACTAATCCATCCCAAGAATGATATCAAAATCAACCATGTCTAATTCAACGAGATCACAAGGCAACAACTTATGCAAAATGCAAATAGGACAACTCCTACAAACTTTCCTAACAACAATAGAGGAAGCAGTAGACACTTTTTATAACTCATGCAACAACTCGGGGTCAACATGGAACTTTTTAGCAAAAAAAGAAGTAACAAACAAGAGAGTGGGGAACCACATACTCGGATCAATCAAAGTATATACATCAAAGTCAAAGATTTTCAACATACCAGTAACAACATTGAGAACCTCACCGACCCCTTGCCTCTTATATAGTGCATAAAATCAATTGTTCCTTGGGGAACCACCTTGAGGACCAGCTCTACCCAATGGAACCACATTTCTGCCCCGGCCCTTGCCACGGTTTCTTGGAAAATCTATATTCTTGTGACCAAGATCCCCACATTTATAGCATGCATTAGAACATTTCAAACATGGGCCTCCATGGCGCCTTCCATATTTAGAGTACACATCAATAGGAGCCACCCCCCAACACCTTAAGTCCTAGGAAAAGTCACTGGCAAACCCCCTATTAGTAGCATGAGAAGGCCCTTTGCCTTGATGAAATTTAGCATCCTTTTGGAATTTACCTGGCCTCATGCCCCTTCTTTTCCTCATTATCTCCTCCTCCATTTGCTCAGCATAAGTCATCAACCAAGACAAGTCCGTGTCACTAATTAGCATGGCGGAGGGGCATCCTTTACTTACCAAGTCGGAGACCCCCATCACGAATTTTATCCTAGATCTATGATCGGCCACCAAATGAGGAGCATACTTTGAAAGTTGCTTAGAATTTAGGGCATACTCCCTCACACTCATAGAACCTTGTTCAAAGTTCATAAACTCTATGAACTTTGCTTCCCTAAGCTCAGGAGGGAAAAATCTATTAAGTAAAGCCAATTTGAACTCCTCCTAAAGCACCACATTCCCGATTCCCTTTGCACCCTTCTATTGATCATACCATATTTAGTCTACCCTTTGAGTTGGTACACCGCTAACTCCGCCTTTTCATTCAGTCCAACACCCATGATATATAAGATTTTGTAGACCACATCAATGAACTCTTGTGGATCTTTATCCACCTTTGACCCATAGAAAATCAGAGGATTCATCCTCATGAAGTCTCTTACCCTAGTTCTATGGTAGTAGCATGAGGGGCTTGGGCCCCTTGATTGACTTGGTTGGCCACAACTTGGGCAAGTATAGTGAGAGTATCCAGATCTCACCATTGGTAGGTTGGTCCTCGGGAGTTTGGGCCCATCTTCCTCTAGTGTTTTGCATGATCTAGCATAGCAAAGAATAACCGTTAGGAGGAAAAACACACTACAACTCTATAGCATGATGTACAACATGAAGAAGAGAAACATTTTCTAAAACATCTCTTAGCCTCCTACTCATAGTCATGGCGCACTTCACGACCATGAATAGGACTCTAATCGACGCAGTGTGTTGGTCTCCAAGGATCTATCAACCTAATGCTGTGATACCAAGTTTGTCACAATCCAAGCCTAGAGCTTAGACGTGACACAACAAATGGGGAACCTGAAGGGACCCCAAACAAGCCTCTTAACTTATCATTACACATCATTGGTCGTAGAAGCATATAAAAACATTAAAGAGCAAGAATAGGGGAAAAGGTCTAAGGGAAAAGCTGCACGATATCATAGTCAAATGATAAGAGTTAAACTCATATAATAGATACATATCATGTCCAAAACCACATCTACTACATAGATAAGAGCAGGGGATAAGACAAAGCAACCGGGCTCACCCTCATGTCAAATAGAACACAAAAAGGAGTGTCTCAATACATAACAAGAGACTGTAGACTAAGGTCCTTGAAGTGGAGACTCACCAACTAACTTGAGTAACACCGAACTAGCCACATGGAGAAGGATGATCAACTTGGGCTCCGATTTTGACATGGAGATATCATTTAGGCAAGAGTATGCGTTCGTACGCTTGAATGTACTAAGTATGTAGAATGCAATGCAACGGTAGATAGGCATCATAATCTAAATGCATAATATTGATCGATAGGCATAGCATAACAATATGGCATGTATGATCAATGCTTAAGTAAAACATGCTTAAATAACTCATACTCATATAGGATATCATATGTGTATAAGAGACCAAACTAGCTATTCAAGGTACAAGCCCTTTGGTGGTTGAGTACTACGGACCCTCACATGGTTAATATCAATCACACCTTATCACCACGATGGCGAAGTACAAACCCCTCAGATGGTTGATGAGTACAAACCCCCACCTTGGTTACTCGGTCTCTTATCTCCCCTCCCCCCTCCCCCCCGTACCGGGTATGGTATAATACAACACTTTATAAAGCATATATCATATACATAAGCGCATTTGATCATCACATAGTCATTCATATCATATCTCATGTTTTGGACCTTCAACTTCTAAGAATCCACATCCGGACATTTCATCAAACACTTAGAGGATGTGTAATCCTAGTATAAAATCATGAAATATAGAGATCAAATCATGCAAGAAAATCTATTGTAGAACTATCAATCATCTCCTTGCAGCACTCTCAAGCAATATACATCAAAATCCCTTCTTAATTCTTACAATACATCAAAGATTTATAGCTCAAAACATGGCAAAACAGTCACAACTGTACATAGTTTTAACATAGTGTGCAGTGAATTTTATAATAAGCAAGACCCATTTGTAAATCAACTTTAAATCATGCAATTTGAGTAAAAAAAAGGCTTGGATATCATGGGTAATGGGAACCCATGAAATAAACCCACATACTTTAGCTTAGAGATAAACTTGGTGAAGATTGGAGATGGAGACTTGAAGCTTCAAGAAGAACCTTGAAGGAGAACCTTAGCTTAGGATGAGGGTTTGGGACTTGAGTTTGGGGAGTGAAAATATGACTAAGTGTGTGAGTGAGTATTAGGGAATTTTTAGGATGATATAAGGGTGAAATAAGGCTAAGTATAGGTAAAAACATGTTTGGGAATACTTAGACCCAAGACCTAGAAGTCTTGGACCGAACTAAAAAAAAAACAGTCCCCAAAATATGCAGAGGCGTGTGGAGGAGGTGACGGAAAAACCCCTCTAAAAATTGCACTTTTGGAATTTTACAATTGCTAATCTTTCACTCTTAAATCAGGGTTAGACCCTTTTGACCTAATTTTGACCCCTTCAACATGAACATGAAGTTGTATTTTTGAAATAACAAAATAGATTTTAAGATATATAGAATTTAAAATTTTGGGCATTCCGAGGCACATTTTCGGGCACTTTTTGGGGTCGTCTCATGTTTATATCTATCTCTTGTTGGTGGTGCTATGTTGTTGTGATTATGTTGAGATATGGAAGTTTGGAACATTCTATGTCTCATCTATTCTCATAGCATGAATCATACTTACTCGCCCTTTACAACTTAATTGCTACTTGCTATGTGAATTCATGAAACTCCCTTTCCTGATAACATCCTACAGCTTGAGTCCAAAGCCCTGTTTCCTTTGAACTATGTGCTTGTCATTTAATAATATGCTTCTGAATCAGTGACATGTATATGAATGCTATGAGGCGTAGTTGGGGACTCTCGGGCTCACAATTTTCATGTCACTCTTAGGCCCCAGGCTAGGGTCATGACAACAATTTTAATATCATCATATCACAAGCATCACTTTCATAATCATGAATGCATACAAGATGTCCACATAGTTCATTTACTCATAACCAAGTACTTAAATCTCATCATCAATTAACAAGAACCATTTCCCATAGGTTTTTTTATCACAATAGAGCACCAAGAAATTCATGTCATCACGGTATAACAATCACTGTCACGTATATAGAAATAGGCAAGATATTCATATTGCAGTATTTTTTCACAATTGATCAATCATTTAATTGTTTTTCAGCATTTGAGTCATCATTAACACATTGTGTAATACTCACAATATAACATAGTTCAACTCTTTCAATTACCCTTAGTCATCTTAACTTAAGACAATTCATCATTTTATTTCTTACTTCACAAGAAATTAGTTTCAAAATTTCTAACAACATCTCGATATATGCATTTAGCTCAATATTTCACATAAAAGGCTCAATAGACAATTTTAGGTAATATATTTAAAAGTTCAACAACCAGAACATCATGAATATCTTCACTATATTAACAATGGCATCATAAGCTCATTTCACAATATTATCTCACAAGTCTAGGTCAACAATATTGGACATTATCTCATAATTCAAGTCATATAAACCATCATTTTCACCTTCCCATCACCCAAATCATATCCACTAGAATAGTTCATAACCCCCTAAGTTTCACGTTGATAGAAAATACTAAGATAAATCAACTCAACCAGGGTTAGGGTCCACGTATTTCAGTGGATAGCCAAATCAATCAAAAACTGAATAATCCACATTCAAAAGTATCCACAATCCCACAATTATTTTACAAGTCAAGAATTTACAACATTTACAATTACCTAATAATCCGAAATCCCCTGATTAAAGGCTATAATAGTATAATTTCATCCCATTTCATGTCACAATCACCAAAACCTGCATACATTGGATAATAAAAGGTTTAATCATACTTAACAAAAGGTTATAAGTCCACTTGCCTTAATCGAAGTCTCAATCAAATCAAATCCAAGTCTTTTTCCCTTCTACAATACCCTAAATCACCATAATCTCGAAGGTCAAACCATACCAAACTAGCTAACTAGATGAAAGAATCCAAAAATTAACTCCAAAATACCAAACCTTTATCAAGAATGTGATATACACATCAAAAGAAGTCAATTGATACCCATATCCATAGAAATTTCCTTGAGGGGTAAAATGGTTATAAATTAGGTTATTTTTGAAAAATCTCAAATCTAGAAGTTGCGCTCAAAATTAGGTTCTACATGAAAAATGATGTTTGTAGGCAAAAATCACATAAAATTTGAGTAGAAATTGAGAGAGAAATCATCATTCAAAGTTTGAATCATGTTCTTGAAAACCCATAAAAATTGGAGGGTTGAATCAAAAAATTTCAAGTTAAAATCATAATTTAAATATTGAAAATCGGAGAATTTATGTTTAGAAAACTTACCCAAATGAAAATCTATGAAAAATCTTGCTCAAAATTGTACTTCCAAGCTTTTAGAACTCTAAAAATGGAAGAAAATGGTAGAGTGGTCAAAATGGGCATGAAGGGATATTTTCAGCAAATAAAATAAAAGAAAAAGCGATTGTTGACTGCATTGACCTATGTTGACTAGGCGTTGACTGTGGTCCACTTGTACCAACACCCTTCAAAACATGTCTTTAACCCCCTGGAACTCATCTGAAATCCTATAAATATGAATCAAATATGTAATCCTATCAGAAACAACATTCCGAACACAGTGGAATGATTGAAATTCGCATTAGAGCTTTTGAACTTTTAATATTGGCCAAGTCAATATTATGATCTGAATTCAACTGAATATGCAACTTTAGATCAAAAACTCTCGTTCTAACTCCGAATTCAGTTGATTAGTTCTCTTAGACAAAATTTTGCATTCTGGAGTTGGTAGAGTTGATAGAAATGCATTATGACACTCGAAACTCAAGTTGACCTCAAAACTCATAATTTCAAATTTAAAGCCTTTAAAAACTCTTTAGCAAAATTTCATCTTTTCATGAGATTTTTAAAATTTGAATTTTCAACTCATCCAAAAATGATGCAAAGCAACTTTTGGGGAGTGCAAAATGATAATTTCATCGAAAATGACAAAAATGACCTTCGAGGTCATTACATGATTCACTATTAAAAACATATTCATCCTCTAACATAAAGAAAAGGGAGGAGCCCAAGTAGCAGTACTAAGAATCGGAAATACAATTTTTAAAAGTTATTAATTTCTTCCAAGTAATCTCATTTTCGAGAGCTATACTACCCAGAATTTATATCAAGAATAAGACTTAGGAACCAGCATGAAATTCTGCCCTTTAAGAGTAATTAACCAGCAAAAAAACTAGACAATGAACCAAATTTGAACCAACCCCATCATACCACAGTTCACACATCATGATGAACTTCCACCCTCGACACTAAAAGGCAACTCAAATCTATTTTTGATGAAGGCTAAAACTGAATCATAACCAATCATAACGAATTGTAATATACAATCCATTGTAAAACTCATACAAGTTTCATTCACTTAACATGATTATCCCCAAACTTAAGTTGCACAATTCCAATACTTCAACAATATATATTCGTAAGAGGGAATCCAATTAAATCTGGCCAAAGAAAGGTAACAACAAGGAAAGACAACCAGGGAATGATACTTCCAAGCTTATAAATCCTCAATTAACACTACTCGGATGCTGGAACAGTAGTTGAATCAGGTATGGTGCCTTTTCTAAGAGCTGCAATCATTCAATTAGAAATCAACCTCAACCACATATAACCCTTCGAGTGGAAAACACCTCAACATCCATTGACACACTCGTTCCCTCATGCCAAACTTAAGAAATTGTTTATCACCCCGAGAATTTTGTATATGGTAAGCATATAAAATTTATTTACCAATAAGTATCTACATAACCCATCATAATAGTCTATGTTATCTTCCATTAATGAAGCAGTATTCACCCAATCCAAAATCATCAATGTCACATATAAAATCATAGGTCTTTTATGTAATGCTTCCATGAATCACCTATTATGATTGAACAATCCAACTTAACATGGCATGCAGAATTTCTCATGTATCACTGTTTGTTATCCAGTCCAAACAAAACTTTCTGAAAGGTAGTTGATAATCTTTCATAACCTGGTGGTGAGTCATCCTACCTCACATTATCATACAAACTCAAAGCAAAAACCCATATAATTTACAACTCTGAACCATGGATCTATATATGATGTCTAATCTTCTTCACTTTTCTTAACTTGTATCTATCATCAATGCAGCAAGAATGTTTGAATGCTTAACTCGTACTCATGGCCCAATACTAAATGCTCAAACTCTTTGCTCTCAAAGGCTCATGTACGTGCTCCTAACCCATTAATTATCATCAATTTTTAGAAAACTCCATAGAAGATTACCTTTTACTTCACACAACTACTCAAATGCAACCTCATTAACTTCTTTCACCATCAAAAGTAGCAGAGTTTATTTCGAAGCCATTCTCAAACCCCTTCAAAATGCTCAATAATTAACATAACCAATCATCTTATTTTACTGACTAATCTATACCTTGACAAAATGAACTATCATGATTTTAAACTTATAATGAAATCCTAGATATCGATTCACACTATGATATTGATTCCCTTCTCAATCATGATTAATACATACCTTGAAGATCTTTAGAGATTGCATACCCTAGTTTATCATCAATCGCTTTCTCATATATATTATTATGCCTATCATTAGCAACTCAAGTCATATAGTCATTGAATCGAAAGCCATAAAGAAACTCATTCTCACACTTGAGCTAACTTTTGTAGACCTCTCTCTCATATCTTACCCAACATTCTCTTAACCCCACTGATACAAGTGTAACCATATTACCATATGATACAAATTCACATTGTACTACAAAACTTATCTTATAGTTGATATGGTAACCCAATCCCAAGTCACACCAACCAAATTTGATGCCTCAACCAATTATCCACATGCACTTTCTTACTAACATTCCGATTTGCATTCATATAAGTGAACTTGTTGAAACCTTATGACTCTTTAGGCTTTCTATCTCAATATAAACATGCTTCTCTTAGCTTACAATGATGTTACTAGTTCCCATATAGATCCTTGGAATAAAATCCACACTTAAACATATTAATACCAATTCTAAGATTCACTACTATGACTTTCCTCATGACTTCTTCCAAGCTCAAGCATCCATAGCAACAACCAATTGGTTCTCCCCAAATGTGATGGTAATGTCAAACTCCACTACCTGAGTAAGTGTAACAACTAGTAATTCCTTAGCTAGTGTTCACGCTAGAGACCAATACCTCCATCCTCGTGTATCACTAGTACCACATACGAAGACCCCCTAGATTTACCACTAGAATACATCATACCCCCAAAATGTTCATGTTTAAATAGTCCATGCTTTTGTCTTATTGAATATATAATTGTCATACATAATCGAATTGGTTTTGTCCCTCACCAAGAAATATGCCTTTTTCCACAGACTAGATGAGTAGCAGAAGCAACATAACCCATAATCCTAGCCAAATAGACATATATACAACCATAACATTTGTATCACAATTTTTCATGTTGTATACCCACTCCAACAAAATATAGTAGAGGTTATGATTTCAATGAACACAATGTCATCATCGACCCATACTAAGAAATCCTCATTTGAAAAACTTAACAACTGTAATCTCACGTTTATTTCGCTGATAACATAGTCATTCCCCTTACCACATTATGCCACGATTATGGATTGGCCCAAAAATCTAAAATACCAGGAAAGTCCACCCTCGATGATGTATAGGTAACCAAAAATAATACGATATTAATAAAGTCCTCCAATCAGTTTCACCTTCTGATACCTTATCTTTAACATACCTCATCAGACCTCAACCAAACAAAAATCTTTTCGAGTTATAGGACAATCCAAGCCTGATCACACATTCATCCATTAAGTCTATTACCTCTTTCTCAAAGCTAGATCAAGTTTTAAACCACACAATGAAATCCCATATTCCCGCATAAAATTCCAAGCATGAGTTCCCACCACTAAAGGATTACCTACTAGGGTTGATACATCTACGGGCACAGGCATACAATTGCACAATATTTAGAAACCCAACAGCAAATACGCATGACAAGAATTAATACAAGTAGAGGAAATTTCCTAACAATCTCCATATCCTATCAAGGATAAGTAATGGATGTCTCTACACCGATCTTTCAGACTCTACTCGACTAGGCTTGTACACATCTGAGGCCTATGAACTTGGGGCACTAATACCAAATTGTCATGACCCAAAACTTCATTATGATGGATTCAGATATCCCATTAAGATGAGTCAGCCTAAACATGATCAACCCAATATAATAACAAAAATGAAAGATAAAATAGTCTAATATAATAGATAATCATAGGGAAACGAAATTACAACCATCCTAGACATGATTTCATATGTACAAGCCTCTAATACTAAGAATACTCAAATAATAATATAAGTCTCAATATCTTGTCCTCAAATACAACATAACATACAATAGAATCCTCGAAGGTCTGCCGAAGAGGAAAGCAACTACCTCTTAAGGAACCCAGAAGCTCGATTCTTCAACTAAGAAGATCTATCAAATGGGACCAGGCTCACAATTGATGTGCTGCCAGAATACAGCACTTTTGATGGTCAAAACTTGGAATTGTGTGTTGTTAAATTAATGTTAGTTGGTTTTATATATTTTAATGTTATATTTACGGGATTCCGGCGTCGGCCTTAATTTTAGGAAGAAAGTACAAAAGCTATTAACTTTGATGCAATACGAGACCCTTTATGGCTGTGAAGTGGTTCGTGGACAATTCCAGTAAGGGGATGATTTTCTAAAATTAACTCTATGAGCATGTAAATAGGTCATGGATTGAATTATGAGTCATAGAACATGGTTCATGTCCTAAGGATTAGAGATTGGAACTTTCTGAAGATTCATCAGATGAAAACCCCCATACGGGTCATAAACCACTTTACAGGTCATAAAGGAGTGTCACAGACTTGAAGTCCAGATTTTCAACAACACTGTATGAGACCCTAATTATTGGCCATGGAGTGTAATATGGTACGTAAACCTATTCGTAAGACGTGCCGACCCAGCGATCTTATTATGTTTAGAACTTGTATTTTAAATATTACAAACAGATTCTTAGATTATTTTTAGGATGTTTACACATAGAACCCAAAGAACCTGAGAATTAGAGAGCAAAATTAGTGAGATAACATTAGAGAGTTTTGAGAAACACTTGTACTTTGATTTTATCTTTAATCTTGTGATTCTCTTTGAAGTTGGATTTACTTATTCTTAATTCAACTGTGCAAGTGCTCTATTATGTTATTCCAACTCACAAGCCTTACATCTACATAAATCATGAGTATCTAAATCCACAATTAGGATTGTGAGAATCATGAAGAACTAACAAAGTAAAACTTGATAATTCATAATTCATGGAAAGTGTACATGCATGTATTAATTATTCTCTTCATTTTGCATGTTTTCTAATAGTTGCGAATATGAGAACCCGTCTAGTGTTACTAACTGGACCAAAGTACTAATAAATTTGAAAAAAAAATTAATTAATAGGATTCGATTGATGTTTCTCATCTAATCAAATGAACTAAACCAAGGGGAGGTTGTTCTTGGACTAATAGGTAAGGGTTAGTACTGCACATTACAGAGATAGATCAAGTCATGTAGTGAAATTCACCTCTCGCCTGGATCAAAGGATTTGGTGAACTTGACTTTCCATCCTACATGTTACTCACCAGAAAAGAATTAGGTTATCCAGTGATACTAAGTTAGGGAGTCATAGGGAACACAATACCCTAGTTTCTCTCCATATGGATTTCACTCATATGTTAGTTAGGTTTACTTTTCCATTGATTACTGTAAAAGCCCTCCACTTTGGGGAAGTAAAGTGGTTAACCACTCAAATTATAGTAATTCAATTCTCTTAAGTTTACGTATTACCTTAGGTTCGATCCTAACCTTGATTAGGTTCTATTTCTTGATAACGATCACTTTATCCTCAAAAAGGAGGTGTAACTTGGCGCCATCAAGATTTGGCATCGTTGCCAGGGAATACGACTAGACTTAGTTAATTTTAGTGATTTGGATACTAATCCTTATTTTCCACATTTTACGTTTTTTGTTGTTTTTGTTTCTCTACATAATATAAGTCTAGTGTATGCCGAACATGCATAGTCAAGGCAAACCCTTAACTCTTTTAACCCAGAGATCCACAAAACATTGAGGAGAATGGTCCAAGATAATTTCAACAACATGTCCAATATAGCTCTGAATAGGAATGAGAGAATGCTAATCATGAGAACCTACCTCCTCTTGAGGACATCGCTCCACCGCCACAGGATTTTAATGTCAATGCTTATCCGTGGAACCAATACAGGTTGAATCCTTGGCTATAGAGGTAACTAGAGATATTGTATTACCACTATTACCAGATGACACAAAGTTCATATTCTCGAGTGGGTTACTTCAGAAGCTACAAAATCGTGGCTATTTGTGGGCTTACCATCGGAGGATCCTTATAGGCATCTACACAATGTTGCATTCGTTTGCAAGTGTGTGATGGGAACACAAAATCTATTTAAAAATGTTATGGGACATTGTGTCTTCCTATTATCAATTACAAGAAATGCAACACTATGACTATCTAAGCTCCCACAGAGTTTTGATCACAAGTTAGGCTGAATTGCGAAGGCCTTTTTAGAGAGGTACTTCCCTAGATCGAAGAAGCTCAAGTTGAAAGACCAGATAAATGACTTTGAGCAACTTTCTAGTGACTCTATCAATATTATATGAAAGCGGTATACTAAGTAATTAAGGAGTGTCCCAGGCCATGGAATCATAGATAATGTCCTAGTAGAGATTTTATATCGATCCCTAGATGCAAATAATCAAGCATATGCTGACACCATCTTGGGAGGTTTGTTGTAGATCAACCATTCACTGGAGTTGCTGAGCAGCTGGATATGGTAGCCAAACTAAATCATGTGTGGAGGCCCATGAATAAACTTCCAACTAAATGCCCAGATGTGGTAGGGATAAGCACAAAGTAACCAAAAATAAATGAGGAGTTCATGCGAATTCTTGCTCAAAGTAATGCCAATATGGAGATGCTGGTGAAGCAGATGCGAGAACTAACTAGGGCTAGAAGCATCCAAGAAAACTACCATACCATACACAGGGAACGAGAAGAAGACACAGAAGGGGACCACAAGAATGGTTGTACGAGCGGCCATTAGTGCCCCCCCCCCACAATCATGATATGGGGACTAGGAATCCCAAAGTCAAGGAGATGCTTAGCCAATTCTTGAGAAAGGTAGACGCATAAGATGAGACCTTGATGGGATATTAAGTCTGGCACCGTCACTATAAATCAAAAAATTGAACATCATTCTATAACAATCTAACGGCTCGATCGTCAGTTTGGACACATATCAGCTCAACTAAATCAGATTCAGAGAGGTATAATGACCAGCACCATAGCTCAAGATCTAAAGGACACTAAACGGTATAAGATAAAGATGATTAGTGGTGAGGGTAGCATCCCGAGCCTTCTATAGATACTGCCATGGGAACTTCACAAGAGCTTGAGAAAGTTTGAGTACTCAAGCCATCTATGTCTTGCTGCGACAATAAACCAAGCGCTGCTTAGGAGGTAATCCAAGGTACACACCAGAGCTTAGGCACCTAAGTATGATTTTTGGCCCCTTATACATTGTTTTGCTTTGATTGTGTGCATTGGGGTAATGCGTCTCTTTTTCAATGATGTGTGGGTAGTTATGGGCTTCAGTGAAGTCTAAGTAGCTTGGGTCCATAATTACCCCAAATTTTGATCCTGGGATTTTCTTACCTACATTCGTTTTCCCCATGGATATTTATTTTCTGTTGAACCGGAACGTTTAGGAAGTCTAGGTAATATTTTTAGCATATAGTACTAATACCTATGGCATATAGTAAGTTTTTTGTGTTTTATTTCAAAAATAATACCCTCTAAAATTTTGATTAGTAGTCTAGATAGCAACCATGCATTTTTAGGTGTGTTAACAATACTTGTTCTGATAAGTGAGAATAAATTAAGATAAAAAAAATATGATCTGAGGGTCTTTTGTTGAGAATGTAGGCAATGCCATGTGAGAGTGAGATTTAAATTGCTAAATTCATGTGTTGTATGCTAATTAAGAACTTTCCCTGTTACTCTAGGTTAGACTATAATTGAATTAGGAAAGGATCTTAAGTTATTGTTCTTAAAAGCCCACTTAGCCTAAATGACCAACCAAAATTGTAGTATATCCCTTGTTCCTAATATTTGAGCCTAACATGCACCTATTCTTTGCAAACACCTGATTGACCTAGCCTTGTTGGTTATAAAATCCTGAAATTGGCCCAGTCCTTCCTTGAAAATTGTGCACCTTGATTGAGACAAAAAGCCTAAATTGAAGGTGGCTATCAAAAGTGGCCCTGGTTCTGAGGATGGATATTGTGCACCTAAACTAAGTCCAAAAGCCTAGGTTTAGGGTGGCTGGTGTAAGGTGAAACAAAAAAGTAGGGAGGAAGTCAGTGATACAGAGAAAAGGAGAAAAATCATGTACTGGGTGCAAGAAAAATAACTTATGCCTTAGTTGTGAGTTAAAAAGAAAAATGCAATGTAAAATCAAGGTAAAAAAGGCTGAAAAATAAAAAGAAAGCACCTAGAAAAGCTTGAAATAGGAGAAAGGGAGAATAAGATGGAAAATAACAGGGTTGATAGGGCAAAAGTGTAGGAAAACATAGTGTCAAGGAGGACCTTTAGTCACTATGTTCCCAAAACACCATACCAAAGCCCCCTAAGCCTATGTTACAAGCCTATAAAGTCCTAAAGTGATCCTAGCCCAAGTAGTTGAAGGTCTTAGTCATAAGTATAGGGGAAATCCTATGGTATTAAGCATGATGCATGAATATCTTTTATGAGAATGAGTGATTTTGTATAGTCCTAAGGTTATACATGAAAACATCATTGAGAGTGAGATATGGGATTTCTTTCTGCAGTGCCACTTGCATTACATTGTTAACATTAGACTGGTTCAGTAATTGTGGATTGTTGATCGTACCACACTTGTCGTAGTTGTGTTATCACATGCACTAGTTTTTATTAATTTTCTAGATGGCTATTTGATTATGTTTTAAAAAGGTGTTTTGGGTATATGAGTTTAAGATTGATGTGATGTATGTCATTGGGTTGAGATCCATGTGGTATTGTGTTACTTGAGGACAAGCAACAATTGTAAGTTGAGGGCATTGAAGTGCTATTAAAATACAGACTTTTGATGGTTAAAACTTGAAATTTTATGTGTTCTCAATGCGATATTAGTTGGTTTTATGTGTTTGTGTTATAATTGCAGGATTCCAGTGTTGCCCTTGATTTTGGGAAGAAAGTATAGAAGTTGTTGATTTTGATACAGTACGAGACCCTTTATGGGTCGTAGTTCACTCTACGGTCCGTGAAGTGGTTTCACGGACAACTCCAGTGAGGGGCTAATTTTTTGAAGTTGATTCTACGAACAAACAGATGGGTTGTGGATTGAATTACGAGTCATAGAACATGGTTCATGCCCTGAGGATCAGAGACTTTCTGAAGATTCATCAGATGAAACCCCCCTACGGGTCATTAACCACTTTATGGGTCGTAGAGGAGTGTCGTAGAATTGAAGTCCAGATATCCAGCAACACTTTACAAGACCTTGATTATAGGCTATGGAATGCAGTATGGCCCGTAAATCTGTTCGTGAGGCATGACAACCGAGCTATCCTATTATGTCTAAGACTTGTATTTTAAATATTATAAATAAGTTTGTAGGTTATTTTTTAGGAAGTTTACGCATAGTACACAGAGAACTTGACAATTAGAGAGGAAAAATAGTGAGATAAACTTAGAGAATTTTGAGAAACACTTGTACTTTAATTTCATCATTAATCTTGTGATTCTCTTTGAAGTTGGATTGGCTTGTTCTTAATTCAATCGTATAAATCCTCTATTATGTTATTCCAATTCACAAGTCTTGCATCTATACAAATCATGAGTATCTAAGTCCACAACTAGGGTTGTGGGAACCATGAAGAACTAACAAGGTAAAACTGAATAATTCATAATTCTTGGAAAGTGTGCTAGCATGTATTAATTAACTCTCTTCATTTTGCATGTTTTCTAGTGGTAGCTAATATTAGAACCCACCTAGTGTTACTAACTAGACCAACCTAGCAATGAATAGGAAAAAAGATTAATTAACGGGATCCCATTGATATGTTCTCATCTAATCAATCGAACTGGGCCAAGGGGAGGTTGTACTGGGACTAATAGATAAGGCATAGTAATGCACACTATGGAGATAGGCCAAGGCACATAGTGAAATTCACATATCGACTGGACCAAAGGGTTTGGTGAACTTAACTTACCGTCTTGCATGCTATACACTAGAAAAGAATTAGGTTATCTAGGTATACTAAGTTAGGAAATCATAGGGAACACGATACCCTAGTTTCTCTCCATATTGATTTCACTCTGATTAGGTTAACCTTTTCCATTGATTACTGTAAACCTCCCCTCGCCTCTTTTTTGGTGAAGTAAAGTGGTTAATCACTCAAAGTGTAGTAATTGAATTCTTTTAAGTATATGTATTCCTTTGGGTTCAACCCTAACCTTGATTAGATTCTATTTCTTGACAATGACTATTTTATCCTAAAAAAAGGTTTAACTTGGGCGACATCAACAACCTACAAAATGTAGCAAGGGGTGAGCACTAAATGACATGGTACTTAGCAAATGGACACTAACTTAAAGTAAAGTAATGAATAATGCAAGTACTCCTATCCTCTCAACCACATATCGTCATAGTACACACCTACAATCAGTAAAGTTCTAGTACAATACAATATACAAATCATAAATATATACTCACCACATAGCATCATATCTCAAAATATCCAATTGAATATACAGAGTCAAATGGTATAATAGATATCCAATATCATAAGCAAAACATATAATAATACCAAAGAAGGAATGATATGAGATGAAGTGGATGACAACGATATAAATAATGTGATGTAATGTCAAATAATTGTGATATATGTCTTCCCTATGATACACATCTGATAATCAATACATATATGTCAGAACGAAATCGATGAGGGTCTCACATAGACCATGTATCTATGACCATTGTCGACATGACCTAGGCTAATGCTCACCTATCTAGAAATGACCTCAAACCTAATATCAGCCAGCATATTACCTTGGTTTGTCGACACAAATCTTGGCTAATTATTGATCAGTAGAGACCTCGGTCACCAATCAACATGATACCTTACCATCTCTCGGTCGTAACCATCACAAGTATCAATGCAAAAATAACAAGTAAATGCAATGTCCATAATCCCAATAATCATATCACAAGTATCACTTTCATAATCATAAGTATGTACAAGATGTTCACATAGTTCATTTACTCATAAACAAATCCTCAAAACTCATCATCAATTAGCCGAAACCATTTCCCATCAACTTGTCATCACAATGGAGCATCGAGCAATTTGTGTCGTCATGGCATAACAATCGCTTTCACATATATAGAAATAGGCAAGATGTCCATATTGCATCATTTATTCATAATTGATCAATTATTTCATTGTCTTTCAACATTTGAGTCATTATTAATACATTACGTAATATTGACAATATAATATAGTTCAACTCTTTTGATTAACCTTAGTCATCATAACTTAAGACAATTCATCATTTGAGTTCTTACTTCATAAGAAATTAATTTCAAAATTTTCAACAAATATCTCAATATATGCATTTAGCTCAACACTTCACATAAGAGGCTCAATTGACAATTTCAAGTAATATATTTTCAAAGTTCAACAATCAGAACATCATGACCACATTTACTTTATTAACAATAGACATTATCTCATAATTCAAGTCATACAAACCATCATTTCCACCTTTCCATTACCCAAATCATATCCACTAGAATAATTCATTAATTCCCAAGTTTCATATTGAAAGAAAATACCAAGATAAGTCAACTCAACAAGAGTTAGGATACATATTTTTCAGTCAATATCCAAATCAATCAAAAATTAGATAATCCACAAGTTCATAAATATTTATAAATTAGGATACATATTTTTCAGTCAATAGCCAAATCAATCAAAAATTAGATAATCCACAAGTTCATAAATATTCATAATCCCACAATTATTTCATAAGTCAATGATTTACAACATTTAAAATTACCCAATCTGAAATCCCATGGTCAAAGTCTATAATAGTATAATTCTATCTCAATTCATGCCACAATCACCCAAACGCGCATACAAAATAATAAAGGTTCAATATACTTAACAAAAGGTTAGAAGTCCACTTTTCTTAATTGAAGTCTCAATCTACTCAAATCCAAGACTTGTCCCTCCTACGATACTCCAAATCACCATAATATCAAAGATCGAACCGAACATAAATTAGCCAATTAGATGAATGAATCCTAAGATCAACTTCAAAACACAAAATCATTATCAAGAATGAGATATGCACGTCAAAATAAGTCAATTGATACAAACATTGATAGGAATTCGATTCGGGGATAAAATGTTCAAAAATTAGATTATTTTTCAAAAACTTCAAATCTGAAAATTGAGCTCAAAATCAGGTTTCACACGAAAAATAAAGTTTGTAGGTGAAAATCCTATAAAATTTGAATAGAAATTAAGGGAGAAATCGTCATTAAAAGTTTGAATCATGTTCTTGAAAATCCATAAAAGTTGAAAGGTGGAAATAAAAAATTTCAAGTCAAAACCATAATTTAAATACTGAAAATAAAAGAATTTGTGTTTAGAAAGCTTACCCAAATGCAAATTCACAAAAATTCTTGCTCAAAAAATTGCACCTCTAAGCTTTTAGAACTCCAAAAATCAAAGAAAATGATGGAGTAGTCAAAATGAGGAAGAATAGGTATTTTCAACAAATATAAAAGAAAAAGGGTTTGTTAACCCGCATTGACCGGGCGTTGACCATGGTATACTTACACCAATACCCTTCAAAACATATTTTTTGACCCCTGAAACTCATCTGGAATCCTATAAATATTAACCAAGCATGCAACCTTAGTAGAAATGACATTCCGGATGTAATGGAGTCATTGGAATATGCATTAGAGCTTCTGGACTTCAAATGTTGACCAAGTCAAACTTATGATGCAAATTCAAGTGAAAATGTAACTTTAGGTTAAAAATATCTATTTTAACTCCGAATTCAGTTCTATCAGTTCTCCCAGATCAAATTTCGCATTTTGGAGCTAATAAAATCGAAAAATTGCATTATGACACTTGAAACTCAAGTTGACCTCAAAACTCAAAATTTTAAATTTAAAGTCTTTAAAAATTGTATTGATGCTCCTATTAGGAGGTGTGAGAGGTTGAATTTATAGGTTACATGGAGGGGTAGAGATAGACAGAAGAAGTATTAGGGTAAGGTCATCAAACAAGACAAAGGCGAAACTTCATCTCACTGAGGACATAACATTAGATAGAAAGAAATGGAGGTCATAGATTAGGATAGAATGCTAATAGGTTAGTAAGGGTAGGTTAGTGTTTGATCTTGTGGTATAGTAGGTTAATAGGATTAGTCATGTCTTTGTATCCTACATTATTATTATCTATTTTATATTTGTTACTTTTATCGTTTTTTACATACTATCATTTGTTTTTCATTATTTGTCATTTTCATTTTTCTCTTTTCTTCTCCCTTTTTTTTTATATCTAGTATCTTCTACTCATGGGACTTGATTTTGAGACCAGGGTCTTCTGAAAATAGGCTTTCTATCTCTATGATGTAGTGGTAAGGTAAGCGTATATTTTACCCTCCCTAGACCCCACTTGTGGGATTACACTGGGTATGTTGTTGGTGTTGTAAAGCCTTTAAAAAATCCTCCTTTTGCTAGCAAAATTCCATCTTTTCATGAGTTTTCGGAATTCAATTTTTCAACTCATACAAAAATAACTCAAAACAACTTTTGAGAAGTGCAAAAAGATAATTTTATCGAAAATGCCAAAAATGACCGTCAAGGTCATTACATAGTATATCTCTTAATTTGGTACTGAAACATCCATGTATCAATAATTTGTTGTTATCCTTTGAATCCATACCTGTTCATTTCATACTGTTGGCTAGGATTGTGATGTGTTATAAAAATAGAGTACGTTTGATGCCTAAAACAAGGGATTTTGTGTGTTCTCAATGCGACTTTTTATGATTTTTATGTGTTTTGTATTTATATTTGTAGAAAATACATGTTGGCCTGATTTTGGAAAAATAGCAGATTTTGTTGAATTTGAGGACCCACGAGACCTACTACGAGTCGTAGCCTAAGCTACGAGTCGTTAAGAGTTGATCGTAGCAATTAATATTTTCCAAAACAAAAATTTGAAGAAATTGAAGTTCAATCATATGAGCCCAGGGTACGGATGTCCTACTACGACTCTTAGAAGGAGGCCTTATAACAATTAACAGTGTTGATTAAAATTAGACCAAGAAATGAAAGGATGGATTATGAGAAGGCATTACGAGTCGTAGATCAGACTATGACTCATAGAGGTGGATCGTAGCAGTAAAGTTTAAAATACCAAGTGCTAACAATGAAAGCCTGATTACGGCTCGTAGGTCACCCTACGAGCTGTAGCTACGAGTCGTAGTAGCTACCCACCTGAATTTTCTAGTTATTTTAAGGACCTTTTTGTAAATAGTACAAATAGTATTTGTTAGGGTTTTTAGAAAGAGACCAGATATTCCACAGTTTTTTTAGAGATTTGTAAGATAGAAGCTCTTAGTTCTTAGAATATTGTAGGGTTTTAGACTAGGGCTTTAATTTGGTGACTCATTTTGGAGATCTGGGATCACTTATAAATCAATTTCATCATTCAAGCTTGTGATTCTAAGAAGGGTTTTTTCATTCTTCATTCTTCTTGGGTAATATTTCAACTATGTGTGTTTCATTTATTGTTTGATTTCTTGCTCAAGTCATGAGTAGCTAAACCCCCACAACTTGGTGTTGTGGGAACCATGAGTAGCTAGCTTAATAACCCAGATGATTTTCACTTCTTGAGTTGAGTATTTGTGTGTATTATCCATTTTTATTCATTTTTCTTGTTATTTAATGGTGGTCAACATTATACCCCGCCTAGTCTCGTGATCCCGATCAAGGTAGTGATGAATAGGAAAAGGAAATAAGTGACAGGATTTGATTGGTGTGTTCTCATCTAATCAACCGAACCCGATCAAGGAGAGGTTGACTAGGACAATAGGTAATGGTTGGTTGGCACATTATGGTAGCCGGCCGAGTGCCATAGTAAATTCGACCTTCACCTTTGTCCAACGGTTGGAAGACCTAAGTTACCGTCCTGCATGCAATATCCTAATTTAGGTTGTGTTATCTGGGGTGTTTGAGTTAGTGAATCACGGGGTACACAATTTCCCAAGTTGCTCTCTAATTTGATTGTCTCTTTGTTTTGTTAGTGTAGTTTTCATTTCTTATAAATCATTTCAAACCCTCCCCCCCTTTTAACTGAGAAAAGAGTTAATTGAAGCTTGAAATGATTGTCGGTGAATTAAGGCAGCGAAACACCATATAACCTTGAGATTTGACCCTAACCTATGGTTAGGTTTTATATTTGACTATGATCATTTTATCCTCAAAGTGAGAGGTACTGTTTGAGTGTGATCAAAATTAATAGCGTCATTGCTGGGGAGTACGACGAGGTTTTGACTTGATTCACTAGTAGCTAATTCTAGTGTTGATTGGTTAATTCTCTTGTATTTTACTTTTATTTTTATTTTTATTTTTTAGTATCTTTTGCAGGGTATACTAGGTGTATGCCCAACACAAGGAGCCAAGGTGGACCCTTAGCTCCAATTAATCTTGAGATCTATCGTGTTGCAAGGAGAATGGCCAAAGCAAACATGGATATTGTCGTTCATGAAGCCATGGATCGTCATCATGATGATGTTGGTAGAGAGAAGAATCAACCACCAAGGGAAAATAGGCACACTATAGGGATATCAATGAGAATGCATATGGTTGGAATCAATATCGGTTGAACCCTATGGCCATGGATGTTACAGGTGCTATAGTCTTGCCACTACTACTGGCAGACACTAAGTTCATAGTGTCAAGTAGATTAGTCCAAATGCTTCATAACTATGGTTTGTTTGCAGGGTTACCTACTGAGGATCCGCACAGTCATCTTCATAATATTGCATTTGCATTTAAAAGCATGATGGGTACACATAATCTCTCTATGGATGCTATAGGGTTACGTGTGTTCCCTCTATCTCTTATAGGAAATGCAGCAATATGGTTGTTAGAACTCCCACAGAGTTCAATCACCAGTTGGGCAAAATTGCAAAGAGCCTTCTTAGAGCGATAATTTCCAAGGTCCAAAAAGCTCAAACTCAAGGACCAAATCAATAACTTTGAGCATTTGATGGGTGATTCTATTAGTACAACATGGGAGAGGTTCACCAAGTGTTTGAGAATGGTTCTAGACCATAAGATTGTGGATGATGCCTCAGTGGAAATTTTTTATCGGGCTCTTGATGAGAATAGTCAAGCATGTGTCGAACAATCATGGGAGGCATGTTCTTCGACCAACCGTTGACAACGATAGCGGAAAGGATAGATCAAGTAGTGAAGACCAATAGAGAATGGGGCCAAAGGGAGATAGATACTACAAGAAGCTCTTGTGCAGTGAGTATTAGTTCGGATCAAGAAAAAAATGAATGATGAGATCATGCAACAACTTGCTCAACTCTGGACTAGCGTGGACTTGGAGGTGAAACAAACTCAAGAAAGTGTTCATGCGATAGTCTACCAACCCCCAAGAGCGCCCATGTATGGTGAGTCATATTATGATGAAGATGCTTACTTTATTAGAGATCAAGTGCTGGGTTTTCAAAACAATGCCCAAGGGTTCAATCCAGACTATTGGCGTCAAGGTTCCGGAAATCAAGGCTAGAACTACAACTAAGAGGGTGCATATAGAGACAAATGAAGTGGTTTTGACATAGATAGGGTGCTAGAAGCTGAGTGGGGCCATAGAGATAGGTATAAAAATAGTCCTTATATGCCTCATCATAATTACAAAATCTGTTCTAGCAATTCAAGGATTGAAGAAGTGTTTGACAAGTTATTGAAGAAGGCCGATCACCAAGATGAGACTTTAAAGATAATGAAATCGGATATCTCAATTAAAAGATCAAGTCTCACTTGGTGGCGATAAAGCAATTAGAATAACAATTTGGTCAAGTGTCCCTCCAATTAAATTAACACCAAAAGGGTACTTTGCCGAGAAATCTGGTCCAAAACCCCAAAAATGAGGGACATTGCATAGTAATTACAACTAGAGGCGATAAAAGCATCATTGACCCTTCCATGCCGACCAAAGTAGAAAGTGTGCATGAGAAAGAAAGCATGAGGTGGGGTGTAGTCGAGAGAGATAATGATGTGAAGAATGGGGTAGTTGAAGAGGGTGAGAGACCGAGAAAGTATAAAACCTTCTCGAGACCTCCTTCCCTTTTTCCTCAAAGAATCAATAAGAGGGAGGAGGAGAGCAAGCTCGAGAACGTCCTTTCAATACTCAAGAAACTATCGGCGAACATCCCTTCAAGTTACGCAAGGTATATGAACGATTTGGTCATAAAGAAGCAAACGATAAGTCAAGCTCTTTCACATGATCTTCAACATTGCAGTGCCATCACTACCAAGTCATTGGTCCAAAAGCGTGAAGACACAGGTGCTTTCACTATACCATGCACTATTGGGGAGGTAGAATTCACTAAAGCACTTTATGATTTGGGTGCTAGCATCAACTTGATGTCATTTTCCATCTTCAAAAATCTCATCTTGGGAACTCTTACTCCTACAAAAATGCGGTTACTAATGGCAAATAGAACAATCAAGAAACCCAGGGGAGTGTTT
Source organism: Solanum clarkiae (assembly GCA_011800125.2). Lineage (NCBI taxonomy): Eukaryota > Viridiplantae > Streptophyta > Magnoliopsida > Solanales > Solanaceae > Solanum > Solanum clarkiae. The sequence continues at coordinate 7,678 of JAABOM020083116.1, read as the reverse complement.
TATGATGTGTTGGTAAAGGTAGACAAATTTATATTTCTGCAGATTTTGTTATACTTGACTGTGAGGTTGACTTTGCAGTTCCTATTATTTTGGGGAGGCCTTTCTTAGCTACAGGCTGCACTCCAGTTGATATGGAAAAAAGGCTACTCACATTCAGATTTGGGGAAGAAGAGGTCGTGTTTAGTGTTTGTAAATAAGAAAGGAAGAACTGTAAATATGAGGGTAGTTTTGTTGATTGAGACTGTTGACGATGATGATGAGTCAGAAGTACCTATTGAGCTAAGACTAAGAGTTGACACTTTGGAGGCATTCTTGATAAACTTTGTTAGTGATAGTATCTCATATTATGAGGAGATAGTAAATGCTCTTGGGTTGTCATTCGGCCCTAGACGTTAGACCAAGTTGAAGCTAGACTTGAAGAATCGAGAGATGCTACCTGCAAAACCTTCTATAGAGATGCCACGGAGCTGGAATTTAAAGCACTTCCATCGAATTTGAAGTATGCATTCTTAGGAGAGAACAAGGCATGACTGGTCCTCATAGTCGCAGACTTGAGTGAGGGGCAAGCAGATGCCCTTGTAACTGTACTCAAGCGGTTTAAAAGGGCTATTGGGTGGACTATTGCAGATATCATTGGTATTTCTCTAGGGTCTACACTCACAAAAAAAATCTAGTTAGTTAAAGACTACAAGCCTAGCATTGAGCATCAAAGGCGTCTGAACCCTCCTATACAAGCGGTAGTTCTCAAGGAAATCATCAAATGGCTAGGTACAAGAGTTATCTACCCAATTGCCGACAGAGAATGGGTGAGTCCAATAGAGTGTGTTCCAAAAATATTGGGGGGGAGGGGGTATCACAGTGGTGCCCAATGCTAAAAACGAATTGATTTCTATAAGGCCAATCACCAAATGGAGGGTATATATCAAGTACAGAAAGCTCGATGCCTCAATTGAGAAGGATCACTTCCCTATGCCATTCATGGATCAGATGCTCGATAGAATTGCAGAAAAAGGATGGTATTATTTCCTTGATAGGTATTCTGGCTACAATCAGATCATGATTTCCCTAGAAGATCAGGAGTAAACCATTTTCACATGCCCATATGGTACATTCTCTTATAAAAAGATGCCATTCAGATTGTATAATACCCCAGCTACATTCCAAAGGTGAATGATGTCTATTTTCTCATATGGTGAAAAGCACTATTGAGGTATTCATGGATGATTTCAGTATGGTTGGTCACTCATTTGAGGATTACTTGGCAAACTTGCATGATATTCTGCAAAGATGTTCGGAAAGTAACTTGGTACTAAATTAGGATAAATTCCATTTTATAGTTAAAGAAGATATTTTGTTGGGCCATAGAATCTCAAGTAAAGGCATAGAGGTCGACAAAGCTAAGATTGAGGTAATTGAGAAGCTCCCACCACCCATTTCAGTAAAAGGTGTTAGAAGTTTCTTGGGCATGTAGGGTTTTATAGACGGTTCATAAAAGACTTCTCAAAAATCTAACACCAATTATGTAAATTGTTGGAGAAGGATACCAAGTTTGTATTCGATGATGCATGCATGCAAGCCTTTGAAGAATTGAAAAAGAGGTTGACTTTAGCACCAATTATTATAGCTCCTGATTGTTCCAAGCCATTTGAAATAATGTGTGGTGGCAGCGGGGTTGCATTAGGTGTGGTTTTCGGACAGTGAAAAGATAAAGTCTTACATCTTATATACTATACCAGCAAAGCCTCAAACATAGCTCAGAAGAATTACACTGACACTGAACAAGAGTTGCTTACATTGGTCTTTGCATTTGAAAAGTTTCGATCGTATTTATTGGGAGACAAAGTGATAGTGCACATGGACCACTCAGCATTAAAGTATTATATGTCCAAAAAGGATGTAAATCCAAGATTGATAAGATGGGTACTTCTATTACAAGAGTTCAACTTCGATGTTATTGACAGAAAAAGGTCAAAAAACCAAGTTGTTGATCATTTATCTAGATTGAAGGATGGGGTTAATGATTTAGTTTGGTGATGGTATTGAGATTAATGACTCCTTTCCTGACGAAAGAGTGTTGGCGGCATCATATGATCTTATACCTTGGTTCGCAGATTATGCAAATCATCTTGTGAGTGACATTATAACTCCTAACTTGAACACGCATCAAAGACGGAAATTTATGCATGATGTGAGGAAGTTCTTTTGGGATGATCCATAATTATTCCATGTGTATGCTGATGGAATTATCCGTCGTTGTGTCCCTGAGGTGGAATTGATGAGCATAACTGAAGCTAGTCACTTATCACTTGTGGGTGGGCACCATAGTGGGATTCAAACAACCCATAAAATTTTACAATATGGGTATTATTGGCCCATGATCCACCAAGATGCTCGTGATTATGCCAAAGCTTGTAGAAGGCGCCAAAGAGAAGGTGGAGTCACCCGCAAACATGAGCTCCCTCTAAATCTTATTATGGTAATTGAGTTGCTTGATGTGTGGGGGATATATTTCATGGGACCATTCATTGTCTCACATGGGAACAAGTACATCTTAGTAGTTGTGGACTATGTCTCCAAGTGGGTGAAGGTTATGGCTCTACCTAACAATGAAGGTAAAAGTGTCACAGCTTTCCTAAAAGAGAACATCTTCTCTAGGTTTGGCACTCCTTGAGCCATCATCAGCAATGGAGGTTCTCACTTTTGCCACAGGCTCTTTAAAGCACTCCTTGAAAAGTATGGGGTAAAGCATCGAGTGGAAATATCCTATCTTCTTTAGACAAGTAGATAGGTGCAGGTATTCAACAGGGAAATTAAGCAGATTTTAACCAAAATAGTTAATGCAAATCGAACAGACTGGTCCAGAAAACTTGATGATGCACTATGGGCATACCGGACGGCATTCAAAACTCCTATTGGTGTGTCTCCCCTCCAACTTTTCTTTAGGAAGGCATGTCATCTGCCGGTGGAGCTTGAACATAAGGCAATGTGGGACTTAAAGAAGTTGAATCTTAAGTGGCATGATGCTGCACAATCTAAGTTGACTCAACTTAATGATCTTGATGAATTTCAATTAAAGGCATATGAGAGTTCGGTATTGCATAAGTAACGAATGAAATTTCAACATGATCGTCGCATTGAATACCGTCAGTTTGCACCAGGGGACTTGGTGTTGCTCTATATTTCTAGGGTGAAGTTATTCCCTGGAAAGTTCAAATATAGATGCATAGGGCCCTTCCGAATAGCTTGTGCCTTCAGTCATGGTGCCATTAAATTGGGAAATGAGATGGAGGAACCTTCAAAGTAAATGGTCAAAGAGTCAAACTTTACGTGGGAGACACGAAGGAGATCAAGACAGTGGATGAGTGGGACCTTGAAAAGATTTAAGGAAGCATACCATCTATGTCATGCCGCGACAATAAATCGGCGCTGCTTAGGAGGCAAAGGTATGATCCCTGTTCTTATTGTTTTTGTTTTTTCCTTGTACATTTGAGAAAAAAATACTTATGTTTGGTGGGGTGTAGGTAGTTATGGACTAGGGTGAAATCTGAGTACCCTTAGTCCATAACTATCCTAGTTTTTGATATCCCAAGGTTTTTCTCTTGTGAATTTTTATTTTTATGTTGAATCGAGACATTTTAGATGTTGTAGATAATTTTGTGGTATATGGTGATTTAACTTTCGGCATGTACATTATTTTGATGGTTTATGAAACTTTTGCAAAAACTGGAACCCTTGAAAATTTATGTTTATTAGTAGTTATCGTGTGATCATGCAAGTTTGACTGGTTTGGGAATGTTTGTTCTGACTAAGTGACGGCAAGTTGATGCTTGAAGCATGATCTGTGAGTGTATGTTGGCTGTGTATGCAATGCCATGTGCGCATGAGCTGATTTTGTTGTGTTCATGCATTGTGTACTGATTTAGAACTTGCCCTATTACTTTGAGTTAGACCAGCGATTGGATGAATTAGGAAAGGATCTTAGACCCTTGTTCTTTCAATTATTCTACTTTTGGCCGAAATAATACACCAAATGATAAAGTTTACCCCTTGTTTCAAATGTTTGAGCCTTACATGTCCCTTTTCTTTCTTAATACCTAGTTAGCCTAACCTTATCTAGTGAAATACCTTTGATATTAGCCCTAATCTATCCTTGAACGTTGTGAACCTTGATTGAGGCAAAAAGTCTAAGTTGAGGGTGGCTACCAAAGGTGACTCTAGTTTGGGAATTGGATATTTTGTACTTCACCTTAGCCTAAAAGCCTAAGTTGAGGGTGGCCTATGTTGGGGTATAATAGCAAAAATGAGGTGAGGAGTTAAAAATAAAGGAAAGAATAGAAAGTCATGTACCGAGTAAGAGAAAAGGAGAAAATAATGCCTTAGTATGAGTTGAAAAAGCAAAACAAGTTTGGAAATAAAGCACAAGCTGAAAAATGAAGAGAAAAATACTCGAAAATCATGAAAATAAGGAGTAAGGGAGAACAATTTAAGAATGGTTGAGTTGTTCAGGTGAAAGTGTTGAAAAAATATAGTTCAAGGTTGGTTTTTAGTCACTAATTGCCTTAAGTGCCACTCCAAAGACCCTTGCACTTACGTTACAAGCCTATGAAGTCCTAAAGTGATCCTGATCCATTCAATCAACAGTTCGGGTTGTGAATATGTGGGCAAGCTTATGGTATTAGTCATCATGCATGAATCTCATTTGTGAGAGTGAGTATACTTGCACAGTCCCTTGAACAACTTTGAAGGCATATTGAGTGGAAAAGGAGACTTCTTTTCTGTGAGAGCAATTGCATTGCATGTTGAGCATTTGACTTGTTCAGTGATTGTGAATTATTGATACTCCTTAAATTGTCATAGTTGGATTGCCAAATGCATCAATGTGTTGTGTTTTGCTTAGTAGCTACATGATCATGTTTTAAAAATACTAGTCTGGATATCTGAGTTGAAATTGAGTAAGGTATATGTCAGTAGGATGATTGCTATGTATTGTTCATTATCTATCTAGATTGAGTCATCACTTGAGGACAAACAACAATTCTAAGTTTAGGGTGTTGATGTACTATTAAAATACAACATGTTTGATGCCTAAAACAAGGGATTTTGTGTATTTTCAATGAGACTTTTTATGATTTTTATGTATTTTGTATTTATTTTTGCAGAAAATACAGGTTGGCCTAATTTTGGGGGAAAATAGAAGCTTTTGTTGAATTTGAGGTTCTATGAAACCCACTACGATTCGTAGGGGATGATCATAGCAATTAACAGTTCCCAAAACCAAAATTTATAGAATTTGAAGTTTAGCCATATGAACCCATGGTATGGGTCGTAATCGTCACTATGACTCGTAAAAGGGGGCCTCATAGCAATTAACAATAATGTTGATTAAATTGGACCAAGAAATGAAAGGGTGGATTATGAGAAGGCACTATGAGTTGTAGACCAGACTACGACTCGTAGAGGTGGATTGTAGCAGTGAAGTCCAAAGTGCCAAGTATTGATAACAAAAGTCTGATTACGACTCGTAGGTCATCCTACGAACCGTAGCTACGAGCCGTAGCAATTGATGACCTGAATTTTCTAATTATTTTAAGGACCTTTTTGTAAATAGTATAAATAGTATATATTAAGGTTTTTAGAAAGAGATCAGATATTACACCTTTTTTTTTTAGAGATTCTTAGAGAGAGAAGCTCTTAGTTCTTAGAATATTGTAGGGTTTTAGACTAGGGTTTTAATTTGGAGACTCAATTTGGAGATTTGGAATCACTTGTAAATCATTTTCATCATTCAAGTTTGTGATTCTATGAAGGGTTTCCTTTTTCTTCATTCTTTTTGGAGAATTTCTCAACTATGTACTTCATTCATTGTTTGTTTTCTTACCCAAGTTATGAGTAGCTAAACCCCCACAACTTGGGTGTTGTGGGAACTATGAGTAGCTAGCTTACTAACCCAAATTATTTGCACTTCTTGAGTTGGGTACTTGCATGTATGATTTATTTTTCTTCATATTGCTTGTTGTTTAATGGTGGCTAACATTAAAAACCGCCTAGTGCCATGATTTGGATCAAGGTAGTGATGAATAGGAAAAGAAAATGGGTGACAGAATTCGATAGATGTGTTCTCGTCTAATCAACCAAACCCGACCAAGAAGAGGTTGACTGGGACAATAGGTAACAGTTAGTTGGCACACACTATGGTAGCCGGACAAACACCATAGTGAAATTTGGTCTTCACCTTTGCCCAAGGATTGGAAGAACCTAAGTTACCGTTTTGCATGCAATGTCCTAATTTAGGTTGTGTTATTCGGGGAGTTTGAGTTAGTGAATCATGGGGAACACAATTTCCCAAGTTGCTCTCCAATTTGACTGTCTCTTCGCTTTGTTAGTGTCATTTTAGTTTCTTATAAATCATTTCAACCCCCCCCCCCTCTTCCCCTTAATTGAGAATAGAGTTAATTGGTGCTTGAAATGATTGTTGGTGAATCAATGCGGTAAAACCCCGTATTTCCTTGTGATTCGATCCTAACTTATGATTAGATTTTATAGTTGGCAACGATCATTTTATCCTCAAAGTGAGAGGTACTGTTTGAGTATGATCAAATTGCCACTATTGGTGAATCTGAATATAAACTTTTAACATAGTTACACTTGCAGTTTTGTTTGATAACCTTCTTTTACAAAATTTAGTAAGAAAATTAGTCAAATTCTTTGACTACACCAATGTGATGGGAGTTATTCCAGCTTGAATAAACTTTCTCACGTAATCATGTCAATGACTTATGCATTGTGACATTCCAATATATCTTTGCAAGCTTGAGTTAAGAGTGTCTTGACTATCACCAAATTGAGCTCATACTTTGCAGTCAATGTATTTTTAAAAGGATAGAAATATCTCCACCACTCAACTCTTTTCTTTGCTTCTACTAATGCAAGTTTATTTCTTGATTTCAAGAAATTGTATCTCCTCTCAAGATAAATACTCATTATGTGACAAATTTATATTTTCACATATTCGATATCTGAATATCACCGAAACATATATTTATAAAAGATATGTAACTTAGAGTTACTCAAATCTTTACTTCTCTAAAGAAAATCAAAAACTCAACTACTGATCATTCCAATAATGCTTGTTTACACAAGTTAAGCTATAATTCTTTTATCATAATTAGTTGACTCGATCTACAATCAAATATGGTATTGTACTCTATATGTTAAAAGTGACTAAATTTAACACTTTCTCAATCTAATGAGATTTAACTCAATACAATACTCCCACTATTTTATTTAATTTTTGACATCCAACATGATTCCAATTTCTCCAAGATCCTTCATTAAAATGTGAAAATTGAAACCTTCTTGTTTCTATTATGATTTTCATATTGTATGTTTATGAACATATTGACAGACTGTCACACAATATCACAATATTCATAAAGAATTGTAAAGTGAAGGCATACTAATTAAAAGTGTACATGGTGTGGATTGGTGCGGATTTTTTAAAAATCAAACCAAATCATTAAATACGGTTTTTTTAATATACAAATCAAACCAAACCAATAAATGCAGTTTTTTCAACCTCGGTTTTTTTCGAGTTGGTGCGGATTGGTGCGGTTTGCGGTTTTTTCTGGTTTTTTTTTTTTAATAATTTGATAACCAACCTTTTTTTACAAAATTATGT